>APFE031760389.1:65503-93545 GCA_000404065.3 Pinus taeda
TTTTTTGAAGGAGAGGGGTATGTTGGGTCCCTATAATACTAGTGATTACCCCATTACTATGGTAGTTGTACCCCTTATTAATATTGTTGTGCCCCTATTGCCCCCATATTGTTATTACTGTGCCCCATGGAATCCATCTATTGTTATTTTTGTGGCTTTATATTATTATTGTTAGGTCGGCGGGGTTATATTGTGACTCCTTAGACTCCTATATATAGAAAGGAGGTTTTGTCATTTGAATCATCCAAGAATTGTTCATTAATGTAAAGGAGGTTGCCCCCTCGAAGAGGCTAAATTCTAAGTCGTTGATCTATCTTTTCTATCTTTTCTTGAGCTGGTTCCATAACAGCTGCATCAAACTCTTTGAGAATCCAGTGTTTCATGATTACTCAAATCACATCATGATACACTATCGTCACATCCAGGACATTGTTTAGAGAGGTATAGTTACAATACATACCGACAAAGGAGTAGACAAAAAACATTCTGTCCAAGGCATTGCAAATGGGCATATTTGTTTACCTCGGAGATAGGTTGGATGTAGTACAAAACACCTTCCTCTCTAAGAGGGAGTGTTGATTGGAGTAGAGAAGGAAGGGTTCTACTTGCCTAAGTGCCAAGGCTAGTAGAGGGACCTACAAGGCAACCGCTTAGCAAAATTATTAATTTTATTTACTATTTCCTAAAGTTGGACTTAATTTAAATTCCTACAATGAAATGATTTACTCTCAACACTTCATTAAGTTCTAATCTCAGCCATTAGAGTGATGGTGGGGCCTAGGTCGAATTATAAGAGGGAATTGGGAGCAGAAGTGGCCAATTTGATTTGGCACAAGAGAGTGTGCTTTCTTAACAAAGAAGACTAGGGTTTCAACAAACAACAAAGATTCAACAACCAAGGGGAGAGACAAGGCCGAATAGCCCTAACTTAGTAAGCTTTAGCACAACTATACAGTTCACATGAGGGCGTAGAGAGGCCGAGTTCTGCATTTGTACGTGTAAAATGTGTAGGAAGGCCGTACTGCACAACTGTACAACAAAGCAAGTGCACAGGAGGGTGTTCGTTTTTTTCTTGAGGCGCTCATCAAAGGTTTTCTGTTGTGAAAGGAGGTGTTCTCTTGCTGTAACTTTTCTGAAGATAACATTTTGCTGAGATAATAGAAAACGCACATAGTTTACGGGTTTTCCCCGGAGTTGGGGTTTACTGCGTATTTGAGGTGTCTTATGTGTTGAATGTGTTTTGTCTTCAACATTATTTATTTCTGCTATGCATGCCATGGTTAGAAACCTCAGTGTATTTGTGATATAAGTTCAAAACAACAGTTTGAATTTTATTTCTGGTTACAAACTTAGAAAATTACAAATAAGTTGTTGGGTTTTAAGGACATCTAACATGCTCTATAAAATATGATCATCCAATGGAGTGGTAAACATTCAAATAGCCCTAAGTTGAAGCCTTGTATAGAGTTAGATTTTTTGCAAAGCCCTAAATTGCCTAGGGTTGATGACATCAACCCTCATGAGGCACTTTTAACTATGCAATATGCTAAATTTTGAGTTTGTGAAGTCAAACAAGGTGGGAGAATACCAAATCAGCTCCAACATTCCAATAATTCAAACCCTAGTTGAATTTGTCCTAAGCCCTAGCCCTAACAACTTGCCTTCAAGGGCCGAAAATAGAGAAAGAGAGGGAAAACATAAAATTTTAGAGTTTCTAATCATTAAGAGGTTTGCTAGTGCCTTTTCCCCACTTGGATGATGTAATCTTAGGAACTTTAACCATGGTAATATCAAATCTTTGAAGGAAGTAAGGGGAAAATCCTAGTTTTCACTTTCTAACCCAAACTATCATTTTATGAGGGGCCTTCTAAGATGTTTTTGAGGGAGTTTAGGGATACAAGATTAAGCATACAATAACTACCAGGAATTTCACGTAAACATGTACATTTAGACAAGGAAATTAGAAACCCTAGAAATATTCTATTACATACATAACCATAAATGATATTCCACAAAATATTCATAATCTATCCAAGAACATGCCTTTTTTCAATCTAAAAATGGTGTATCCACAACAAAATACTAGTCTCCAATAGCCAAAATCTACATAAGATCACATCTCCACAAGCAACGAAACACAAAGAGCAAGTCGAGTCTCTTCTAAAGAGGCCGAATTCCACAAATGTGATGATGAACAAATGGTAGATGTTATCCTCTACATATATGAGGTTTATCACGTCTAATTAATAACTAAAAACCCTACACAAGTTTGATTTTTGAGTAGACATAAAGAGAATTTGGGTTACAAGCCAACCCACTAGCTCAACAACAAAATATGCCAAAAGAAGCCCATGAGTGTGAGTTGTAAGCCCCAAAAAGGGATGACATCATGCCCTTCTAGGGCTATCAATTCTCCATCAATGCAATGGAAGGACTACAAAGGTCTCCAACCATCATGATCATACTCCATTTGAGGAAAAATCCTCAAATCAAGCCAGAAAGCATCTCCATGTGTCCAAAATTTAGCAATGGGTTCCCTGTGTCATCTCAATGGTGCCAAGTAGATAATGTGGTGCTCTCTCTCTCCAATATTGGGGCTCCATCAGGTGCAACAAGCCCCCCTCAGTTATCCTAGGGGATGACCATCCTCCTTTAGGCTTTGGATTAAGGCATGCCCATCAACTAGTGTTGAAGCCAAGTTGGGGGCATGTTGGGTCGGCTGGTACATCATTAAGAATCCCCCACGCCAAGCAAGAGAAGCTCAACTTTTGGCATCTGGGGGTGCTTTGAGTTATCCATCCACTGCTTAGGTCATCAAAGTGCCCGATACTCTGCTATAAAGGGGCAACGTTGCATATACTAAGTCATCATACTCTTTGGAAGTGTAATGTAGTCTAGGCATAATGTGGAGGAGGGTTCCCTGAAAGCGTTAGTTTCTCTGGACCCCTTAGTAAAACTATGTCAAACTTAAGCGAAAGCAACCAGTCATTAGAGACTAAGATCATAAATGCATCAAAGTGGAACATATTGAAGTGTTAAGGGCATATTAATACTCAAATTGGGATCACCTTGAACTATATAATTAGATCAGATCTCGTAAAAGTGTTCCCGCAGTCAACCCCATTACGTGCTTCCTGCCCCCAAGGGTAGGCAGCATTTCCAAGGTCAACAATTCAATCCATAGGTGTTAGTGAAAGTAGATGGCAATGAAGGGGAAGGATTTCATGGCCAAGTGCCATCGACTGGGGACTAGCTAATGAGAGTACACATCCCAAGTGTATAGATGTAATGGAGGGAGCAATCGTGTAGGCATGAGTTACCCTTGTTGGCCTACTTTTTCCACCCCTATGGTGCACCTTTTACTTCTTTTAGATAATGTTTTTTTAATTAGTGCATAGCTCAAGGATCAAAGCTAGCTCTTTTTGATGTAGCATTTGTTTTACCCCTTAAGATGAGATAGTTTCTCTCTCATTAGGGTTGGGACATGCAAGGGTTTCAAGTTCGCAGGAACTGGGTGATGGCTAATGAAGAAGGTAGAGCTCATGCTAGGGTTTTTCCTATGCGCTAACTTATGTCTCAACCGTCTTTTACATTTTGACTTTTCATTTCCTTTCATTGTGGCCATCATATGCTTTTTCATTCTTTTAGGTGCATCAACCTTTAGCACAATATTTTTCGGCCCGACCCATTGTAGGATGCGGGAAAGAGGTGAGATTTTATCCACAAATAGAATCGTTTAGCTAGCCCCTATCCTTGGTGTGTCCTCCACTATAGTTGCAATGGTGTGTTAATAATGGGCATACATATATTGCTTGTTTGCATCAAACTACTTACTTTTTGCATAGACTTAGATATGCTTAACCTATTGTGATTGGCCAAGTACTGTGCCTGGAGTTTTTGGCTTGAGATTCCCCAAGTGAGAGGATTATTATTGATCCCTTTAAGTAGGGTGCATAGGGAGGCCCAACCTTTGTGTTGTTATACCGTGATGTACTTACTACTGGGCATCCATGGCTAAAGAAGCCTTTAGCTTAAGCATAATATCTATCAATGGAATTGATCTAGATTGGATCATTATATTGTTTGTCATCCATCCAGATGCATTTGGAGTGGAAAAAGTTTTGGAATCAGTTCACGAGACCATTTTTATCGGCGGGACCCAGTTTGGTGAAACAGGGTCTTAAACCTTTTGGGAGTATTTTTAGGCATCAAACGACGTTTGTTGGGGGTAAAACTTTGCCGCTTTAGCGCAACACCATTTCAAGCTAATGTACACAAAGATCTTTCCATTGGTACAAGAAGCGCGTCAATCAGAGTGCGTATGCAAAAGTTATGCCACTCAGAATTTGACCTTCCTATTTTCACACCTATAGTTCGAGAGGATGTCGCGTTAGCCCCTATTATTCATGGAAAAGGGGCTAGGCACGTGATTATGATGTAAAAGACTCTAGAAGAGTCTATATTGTAACTCTAGTTAAGAGTTGAAGTAGTCAAGATTAACCACTAGTAGGCTATCGAGCTGTGATATAACCGGGCCACTAGGAGGAAGAAGCATTCCATTCTTTCGAGAGCATTTTGTTCCATAGTTGAGCAAAGATAACCAAGAGAGGTAGGAGGTACAAAAAATAGAGAGGATCTAAGCATTGTAGCAGCCCACGGGCCACATGCATTACTTCTTTGTACCTGCAACCATATTTCCAGACAGAGAAAGAGAGAGAAGCATCCTCACCTTCTTGTTGGGTTTTCTCTCGAAAGGGTTTCGCAGAGAGCATATCATGTGTTTTGTGTGTGTGTGCTTATTTTGTTGTTCTCTACTTTCCTGTATAGTTTCCATTCACATGCATGCACTAATTATAGTTAGATCTACAGATTTTAAAGTTTTAATTAATACTGTAAAATCTCAGATTTTTAATATAATATTATCATATTTGTTGTGACGAACTGTCCAGTGGAATATCCAGGACAGTTTACGGATCAAGAATGGGACTTCAATTAAATGTTATCAAGTAATTGTTCACTTTGTTTCCTTGGGCATTGCATGCAACAATGATGGAATCGGGTTTACAAATGGAAAATTTGAGTCGCAGTGTATGTAATCCTACTTGAAAGAAATATCTATTCATGTTAGTCATCAATGTAAATGAAAAGAATAACTCTATGCTCTTGATAGTGCTCCAACTGAGTGAACCTCAATTTGTCATTCCTTCTCTTTTCGTTAGTAATCTCCGGGACACTGGCAAAATAGAAGTCACTGGATAGTTTAGACAAGAGATATTATATATGGAAATATGTGATTCAAAATCATATACGGAAATATATGGAACTATGGGATTAAAAATTAAGGCATATTAAGTAGGAGCCATGTCTAAAAGAAAATGAGTTGCGCTCCTTGCTCTCGTAGAGCAAGCAATAACTCACCTTGTCAAGACAACATTCTCACGAGGATATTCGGGAAAGTAGGCTAAAATATAAGAATACAGTTGTTGGGTTGGCAACAATGGCTGCATTGACAAGACAATTGTTATTAAAGCAAGAAACAAACCACTACCGATAGTATCTAAGGCCACAATGATACTTGCAAATTGGTTAAGCATGGATAAGTGAAGCCTCCTCCCTTTGGAGGAGTTGTCCCCCTAAAAACCGTAAACTAAAAAGCAACAATGGCTTTTGAAACAAATGGTAGCTTACCCCCTAATATGATAATATGTGAAACGTGAAGGCTCTATCTTCTATCTTCTCTGGTAGATTAAAAAATAAGGCATATTTGGCATTCTAAGTTCTATCTTCTATCTTCTTTGGCATATTCAAAAGTAAGGCATATTTGGCATTCTAAAAAATCATATGACATAAAAGGATTTGAAGTTTCAAAATCTTGGTTAAGTCTTATTTTCTCCTCAGTGATATGCAAAGACCTTCGACATAAAACTTTGCGGAGTTGTCAGAATGAGAAATATTCCCTAAACTAGCTAGGATTTCTGAATCATTTTCTGCTACTTTATTAATATCTTATGGCATCTTTTGTAATACCCAAAAGTAAGGATTTTATACATAGTTCCATTGTTGAGTGAGCACACCCAACTTGAGGGTAAAATGAATTAGTAGCTGCCCATTAAATTGAACCACACTACTATTTGAGGGTATAAATCATTAGTAGCTTCCCACTGCTTGGATGAAGGATAATCTCTTCCTCAACCCAATATTCTCTACCTTCGTTAAGAAAAAGATTATATAGCTTATAAAGGATTGGAACAATACCGGAAAAAACAATTGCCTTCCCACAATGGTTCATGAGGCAATTGTAAAGTGTACAATTCGTTCATCTCCTTCCTATCCACAATATAATGGGCCTGTCCACCAGCGGGTGCTTCCTAACCTAGCTTTGTCAAATAGTTGAATCCCCTTACCTTGTAGATTAACATTGTTACTTTATAGCTACGATTAGCACAATGACCTTGTACCAAGATTATCCCAAGGATTATCTCCCTTAGTTAATCTACTTATGCCATTGTTTCATAAGCAGTGTTCATTGGCGAATTGTAAAATCAATGATGGGTACAATCGCTTCCCATTCCTATGTTTGATGATGGGTAAAATGTTGTCCTAGTTTTGTGTGTTCGTGCTCTTCCTGTGAAGTGGCTACTACCTAAACCAAGCTCTTGAAGTTGAAAAGATGGCCACAAATATTGGCGAGGTAAGAATGTCATTATCATTCCCCTTAAGCTTGTTTTAGGTGGTAAATAGAGGGAAGGGGCAGGTGTTTCCTGCTTAGGCGAGTAAGATAGCAGTATAGGGAGTTATGATGGATGTGAGTTAGGGTAGTGAAGAGTAAGGGGATGGGCTTAGGAAGGGTAAGTAACTTAGATAAAGTTTGTTAGTCAATGGTGAGGCAGGGCAGTAAGAGGCAAAGGCGGTATAGAGAGATTAAAGCATGGATTAGATGGGTCTTAACCTTTATTCGAGGACAAGTAAAGCTTTGTGGAGTATCATGATGATTACCTACATGCTACATTGTTAAAATTGACAACTAGGGCCAAACTCTATGTGGGTAATCTTATTTATGGCAGTGGATATTTTTCTTGGATTCCTCTCTTCGAGAGGTGTAGGATTGATTTAAAGATCATCCGATTCCGACATGTATTTATGTATATATGAATTTATTTGTATTATTGACAATTTGTCAAGGTCGGCCAACAACCAAATTACCCCAACTTATCCTTAACATTGCATTATGAATAGAAGAGGTCTTCAAGTCATTTGACACACTCAACTCTTGTGATCTCTCTCTCCACTTGTTTGGGTTTTGGAGGAAAGAGATGTCTAAAGGAAAGAGCCCTAATTGTAGTCCTAAGGAGAAGCCCTATACGCTGTCCTAAAGGAGTTCAAGTCGCTTCTATCCGCAATTTTTTTGTGCCCTAGCTGTAGTCCTAAAGGAAGGAGATCTAGCCGCATTTCTGGAGAAGAGACTATGCCCTAATACGCAGTCCTAAAGGAGCCCTAGTCACAGTTCAAGAAGAGCCCTAAAGATGCAACTAAGGAGAGAACAAAAGAAGAGCTAACCACAAATCTAAGAGGCTCCTATCTGCAACTAAAGAAGCTCTAATCCGTAGCTAGAGGGAGGCCCTAATTCCACAGCAAACTGACACTAATACACACAACAAACAAAGGACTGGACAACGAGGAATGGAAGGTTGTTTTCGGCAGGCCGAGGGGCTGACTTGAGGGCAGTAGTCCTAATCTTGAATGCCGAGGGTGAGAGGACTGTCTTAGAGCCTTGTTGATGGCTGAATAGTCCTGTTAAGAGAATGCCACAGTCATTTTTGGGAGACAGGTTTGTGCGTTGGGCTTGAAACTGCCCTAAAAGAGCAACGTGGAGGGAAGCACCCTATTGGAGGACAACCGTAGTAAGAGGAAGCAATTATGGGTTTGTTTGAGGGTTGTTAGGGGCTGTGGTTGGGTGCCCTAACCAATCCAGAATTGTAGCAGCTTAACTACCTTAGAATAGTGAGCTATTGCGCACCTTCTGAAGTGTATCTTGTATGTGTTGAGACAGTTTGATGGGCAACTCGTAGGAGTCCTTAGGACATCTAGTTTGTTGACAGTGTGGAAGGTTAAGGGCTGCCTATTCTACCCTAACCAGAATTGCAGGAGCAACTAGCTATCAGAGGAATGTTGCATCAGTGTTTTGTGAAGGGCCATTAGTTTGATGATCTCCTCAAAGGATTTACTGCAACACTCTTTGTGATTGGATTTAGGGCTGCATCTCCAAACAATCAACATTTGCAGAATGATGGACTTTCTACTACTGTCATAAATATCAGTTTTGTGTATTTGTACTATATCTATCTCTCTGCTGAATTATTGAAGAATATAAGAAGATTTTATCAAGGGTTTCCCCACATAGGGGTTTGTCCCTTGCTGGTGCCACATCTTGTGTACTCTTGTCTTGGCTTGTCTTCTACTGTTTATGTTTATGTTCTATTTGCATTTTACTATCATGCTAATGTGATTGCTAATCTAGATATTAATATTGAGCTAATATGAAAAATTGAAGTAAATTGCTCTAAGCATAGAACATACCAAAATTTAACATGGTATCAGAGTTGAGGTGAAGACAAAGCCCAAGCAAGAGTGAAAGAGAAATCATTGAAGACTATTGGAAAGGACAAAAGGCTCAATGAGTTCCTCATCCCCTTTCCCGGTTGAAGACAAGCTCCGTGAAAAGTTTGACTATCATGGATGGAAGATGTCTCTTGATCTGACACTGGAAAAACAAAAATTGCTGGATTATGTGAAGGGTAAAATCCCTCAGCCTCTGTCAAATGCACCCGCTGCTACAAATAACAAGTACACCAAGGGAGAAGTCAAAGCAAAGAAGATTATCAGAGATTCCATTGACAAGCGTTTGGTGGCTTACATCTTCGATTTGAACACCTCCAAGGAAATCTACGATAGATTGGTAAGCATGTTCAAGGTTAGTGATGCAAATCAAATTTTGTTCCTCAAAAATAAGTTGAAGGATATTAAGAAGGGAAAGGATGAGGATATTCAATCCTACTTCTTAAGGATCACCGAGATCAAGGATGATCTTTTGTCGATTGGAGAAATCATATCTGGTCGGGAACTTACTATCACTACTCTTGGAGGACTCCCACCTGAGTGGTATATCTTTAGAACCACTATTCTCAATAATGATCGAATTCCAGGGTTTGAAGAATTGATGTCGAGATGCATTTAAGAAGAAACTGGGATGGTGGAGCAAGAGATGCCCTCTAACAAAAGTAACCCTACTGCTTTCTTTGCTCATGCCAAAAGGAGAAATAATGTAGGGTCTAAAGGTCACTTCAATGGAAAGCCCAGATCTAAGGGTGGAAGGAAGGGCAGATGCTTTGCTTGCAATAAGTTTGGCCATTATGTGAGGGAGTGTCCAAATAGAAGGGACACATCACATGATGATGATCACAATCATTCCAGGGGCAACTTCAATCGAAGGAATGACAGGTACAATGGCAAAGGAAAAAGGAATGTAGGACATCAAGGAAATGGTCGACCCTCCAAGAAAGCAAGGAACTCCAGGTATGAAGAATCAAATGTTGTTTCTGATAAGCAAAAGGAGTATTATCTTATATTGGCCCTCTCCACTACCTCTCCTCCGGACACTTTGGGAAATTGGCTCATTGATAGTGGTGCTTCAAGGCACTTCATCGGATACAAGGAAGCTCTCTCTAGTTTGATAGAGAAGGAAACAAGCTTGGAGATTATTCTTGGAGACGATGCCACCTATCTCGTAAAGGGTGTTAGGAATGTTACCCTTCAATTGAATCCGGGTAACATGATTCATTTACGAGAAGTTCTTTATGTACTTGATCTCAAGAAGAACTTGGTGTCCATCTCGGCAATGGAAGACAAAGGTTACAAGGTGGCATTCATCGATGGAAAGGTACGTGCTTGGAAAAGGAATTTTAAAGATGCTTTTACTCTTGGATTCAGGGTTGGCACTTTGTATAAAGTTGCAAGAAGTCCATTGGGGACCATGTCGTGTGACACATCTCTTCAATGGCACCGGAGGTCTGCCCATCTTCATTGTAAGGCCCTACCCGATGTGAGACAGATGGTGAAATGGATGCCTGAATTCAAAGAAGAGCATGAAGGTACATGTCCAACATGTACTGCAGGAAAACTTACAAGGGGACCATTCCCCTCATGTAATAGCAAGATCATAGATGTGGAACATCCCGAGGGGCTTGAGGTTCATGATCAAGAATCTCATATAAGCGGGATGAAGAAAGCTCTCTATAGTTTGAAGCAAGCAACCCAGACTTGGTATGAGAGGATCGAAAGCTATCTGATAAAGCTGGGACTCACTAGGAGTGAAGCCGATCCAAACCTTTACTTTAAGGTTGATAGATCTCTCATACTGGTGCTTTATATGAATGACCTCTTTTTGACGGGTGCAAACCCTCTCATTTACAAAAGTAAGAGGGAGTTGGATTTCGAATTTGGAATGGTGGACTGCAAGCCTGTGACTACCTCAATGGAGCTTAACTTGAAAAAGTTATGCAGTAGTGCTGCCAGACCTGAATTGGGAAATGCCTCTGAGTTTTGTCAACTCATAGTAGCATTGATGTTCTTGGTGAACTTCCGTCCGAATATATGTTTTGTAGTTAGCATGTTGAGCCAACATATCGCTGAGCCTCATCACTCACATTGGATTGGTGCCAAGAATCTTCTAAGATATCTTCGGGGCAGAATCACTCATGGACTGAGATTCACTGTCGGAGCTGTGAGGCTGCATGGTTATTTTGATGTTGTTTGGGCAGGCAGTGTGGTGGATCTCAAGAGCACTTCTGGGTGTTGTTTCTCTTTGAGTTCTGCTTCGATATCTTGGATGAGAAGGAAGCAGAAGTCAGTTGCTTTGAGCACTGCTGAGGCCGAATACATAGCTGCGAGTATGGCCTCCTGTGAAGCTGTCTGGTTGAGGAAGCTCTTCAGTGAGCTATTTGGACACATGCTGGATACCACCGTGATCCTCTGTGACAACCAGAGTGGGATTCGATTGTCAAAGAGTCCCGTATTTTGTGACCGCTCCTAGCACATAGACATTAGGTACCACTTTATCTGGGATATGGTACAACGAGGAGCAATAAGGCTCCATCACATTGGGACTAATGTGCAGGTCGCCGATATTCAGATAAAGCCCCTAGGAAGGGTCAAATTCTTGACTTTTTGAGAACGACTAGGAGTCGTGGAGAGACCCTCTCCTGAGGGTCCTATATGATATAGATATTGAGCTCTAGGAGCTCCGGGGGACTTGGGGTACTTCTTGGAGCAATGAGCAACCATGGGGTGAGTGGTTCATCCTTCTCCTGCTGAGACACAATAATAGGGTGAGTGGTCTAGTCTTCCCCTAGTGATTTGTTGTGTACAGGGTGAGTGGTTCAACCTTCCCTTAGGATACCCCATGGCGACATGTAGGCAAGATGAGTGGTTCATCCTTCTCTTGCCGAGACATCCTACCCATGTAGTTTGGGACTCATGGGAAGTACCTCTCATCTGGCTAATGAGTAGGGAAATGAGGATAGGGACCATAGTACTACCGATGTACACATCATGTACTACTGTACTTCCTATGCTAGTTAGATATTGATTTGGGATCAATTGGAATTGATTTCGGATCAGTGAGAGTGGTATGAGACACTCTCTTTATATGGGACTGACTTCGGGTCAATAGAGAATGGTATGATACATTCTCAATCAATTCTTCTTCATAGTTCAGCAGAGCAGTGCAGGGCACTGCATTGATGGCAGAGATAGTACAGACTGATAGATGGATTAGCAGATGGAGTTCTCCCTAGTTGAGAGGGAGTGTTAAAATTGGCAACTAGGGCCAAACTCCATGTGGGTTATCTTATTTATGGCAGTTGATATTTTTCTTGGATTCCTCTCTTCGAGAGATGTAGGATTGATCTAAAGATCATCAGATTCCAACATGTATTTATGGAAATATGAATTTATTTGTATTATTGACAATTTGTCAAGGTCGGCTAGCAACCAAATTACCCCAGCTTATCCTTAACATTGCATTATAAATAGAAGAGGTCTTCAAGTCATTTGACATGCCCATTTCTTGTGATCTCTCTCTCCACTCGTTTGGGTTTTGGTGGAAAGAGAGGTCTAAAGGAAAGAGCCGTAAGTAGTCTTAAGGAGAAGCCCTATACGTTGTCCTAAAGGAGTTCAAGCTGCAGCGAAGAGATGCTTCTATCCACATTTTCGTTGTGCCCTAGCCGCAGTCAAGGAAGGTCTAATGTTGCCCTAGCCGCAGTTCTAAAGGAAGGAGATCTAGCTGCATTTATGGAGAAGAGACCATGCCCTAATACACAGTCCTAAAGAAGCCCTAGCCGCAGTTCAAGAAGAGCCCTAGAGACGTAGCTAAGGAGACAACAAAAGAAGACCTAGCCATAGATATAAGAGGCTCCTATCCACAACTAAAGAGGCTCTAATCCGTAGCTAGAGGGAGGCCCTAATTCTGCAACAAACTGACACTAATACACATAGCAAACAAAGGATTGGACAACAAGGAAGGGAAGGTTGTTTTGGGCAGGCCGAGGTGCTGACTTGAGGGTAACTATCCTGATCTTGAAGGCCGAGGGTGAGAGGACTGTCTTCGAGCCTTGTTGATGGGTGAACAATCCTGTTAAGAGAATGCCACAATCATTTTTGGGAGATAGGTTTGTGCGTTGGGCTTGAAACTGCCCTAAAAGAGCCGCGTGAAGGGCAACACCCTATTGGAGGACAGCGGTAGTAAGAGGAAGCAATTCTGGGTTTGTTTGAGGGTTGTTAGGGACTGTGGTTGGGTGCCCTAACTAGTCCAAAATTGCAACAACCTAATTACCCTAGAATAGTAAGCTAGTGCACACATTCTGAAGAGTATCTTGTATGTGTTGAGACAGTTTGATGGGCAACTCGTAGGAGTCCCTAGGATAGCTAGTTTGCTGACAGTGTGGAAGGTTAAGGGCTTCCTATTGTGCCCTAACCAGAATTGCAGGAGTAGCTAGCTATCAGAGGAATGTTGCATTGGTGTTATGTGAAGGGCCATTAGTTTGATGGTCTCCTCAAAGGATTTACTTCAACACTCTTTATGATTGGATTCAGGGTTGCATCTCTAAACAATCATCATTTATAGAATGATGGACTTTCTACTGCTGTCATAAATATCAGTTTTGTATATTTGTACTATCTCTATCTCTCTGTTGAACTATTGAAGAATATAAGAAGATTCGATCAAGGGTTTCCCCACATTGGGGTTTGTCCCTGGTTGGTGCCACATCTTGTGTCCTCTTGTCTTGGCTTGTCTTCTAATGTTTATATTTATGTTCTATCTGCATTTTACTATCATGTTGATGTGATTGCTAATTCTGGATATTGATACTGAGCTAATATGAAAAATTGAAGTAAATTGCTCTAAGCATAGAACATGCCAAAATTTAACATACATGCATGGCTTCTAGAACGTTTTCCTTGGTTATAGCCTCACACTGGTAAAGTAAGTATACTACGTTGGTGAGGAAAAGAGAGAGTGGGTGATATCTTGAATAATTCTGTTTATGCATGCTTTAGGGAAATCCAAGCCAGGGAATATCCTATTTGAGCGTATAGGATATCCTTTGTAAGGATAGATATTCCTTTGGATGTGTCCCATTTAGGTATGAGGTGAGTATCTTTGGATCATTTGTCTTTAGTAAAGCTTTGCTTGGGCAGGTAATAGAGGTGAGAGAATTTTGCATTCTAATCAATAAGAGAGTGAAGATCCCTAGTATGGAAACCTTTAACTATCTCTTCACCCTTAAGGATCTCAACATGCCACCCTTGTATGATTTCTTGACCTTTCCAACTAGTAAGAGAGATAGAGGAGCTCGGCCTCTGGCGGAGACACATTTATTGCCTTAACTATGTAATGCTTGCTGCAGTATAAGTAAAAGTAAGTGTTTTATGGCATGTTTGATAAGGCAGATAAGGATCACCACTCAAAGTGAATTCAATAATATTCCTATCTCATAATTAGGGAAGATATGTGGACAATAACTTGGCGGTGGGGTCTTTCTCAAGCATCTTACTTCAATCAAATTTCCAAGAGGGATAATTTTTTTGGTGGTAGGTTTTGCTTAAGGTTCTAGCTTGTCTGATTTATAAAAGGAGGGGAAAGCTCTGTAGGACAAATCATGGTAAGGTGTACCCCTTTTTGTCATAACTTAAAACACTAGAGATGTACATTAGGCTTTTCCCTGGGGGATGAATACAATGATAGAACTAGATTGCTTAAGTAGGAAAAGGAGAAATTGATCTGGTGAGTTCAAATAGCATAAACTTGTCAAGAATAATAAACTTCTGGATATTTAACCAATGATTTCGTTTTCAAATCCGACTATTCAATTCAATATGATTTGGGGCGAGATGATGCTATGAAAATCGATCGTTTAGTTTTTATATGCCCTTACGAATAACTAAGGAAACTCCCCTGAAGATTTTAGATATGATTGTTAATCATGCATTTACCAATCTAGCTTGCATATCTCTCTTTTGCATAAGCATAGGCTATAGCAGTTGACCAAGATTCATAAGCCAGATCCAAAGCTGGTTGTTTAACTTGAACCAAAAGGATAAGAAGCATTGGAGGCAGAGATTGAAGCAAGAGTTTAAGGTGCCTTTTCCTTGGCAAGTGACCTCGTTTACCCCAAATCCATTGGTGCACCCACTGTAGAGAAAAGGGTGGCTTGCACTTTTTCGATTTGTTGAAGGAAGTGGTAGGCTCGAAGTCATTAGGCAACAAGCATAGAACCAAGCCTATAACCATATTGACATCCCATATACATGCATATACACCTATACCTTCACCATTTACTATCAGAACAATAGAACCCAAAGCTACTATATACCTTATAGGGAATCGACTTAAAGGTCCATTTCGAAAGCCAACATTCTTCCGTGCTAGCTTATGCCTTGACTAGTCCACCTTTTACAACATCTGCTATGGGCTATGGAAGCATCCAACTGGCATGGTGCTTTCGATGGATATGGCCCATGTTGTGTTTTCTCAAGATAGTCCATTAAGCAATGGGTGTCTCCTGTTGTCTTATTGTTGTTTTACAGTAGTCCATCCTTGGGTTGTCTCATAGTGTTTCTTTTCATAATCGTTGTTCCAGAATGTTCTTTGTAATTGGCTAGAGTTAGGTCAAATTAGAATGTAGAATGACAGAGGGTGCAGGGTTAGCCTAGCTTGATACATAGTGGTTGGAAAGATTGATACAAGTCCACTACCTACTGGATGGGCACAAAAGGAAGGAGCATAGAGATCTAGATCATTTGTGGCTAGGTCCAAATCTTTCTATGGTGCCTATGGTTTCTTATCTCAATGTGTTGCGAGTGAGGCTGGATCTAGAATCGATCTACCTCTATTACTTACTTTGTTATTGCCTTTGTGGGTGAGGCTTGCAAAAATGCTTTTCTTGGATGGTGAAAATGTGGGAAAGATAGGAACCAGATTTACGGGTTTATGTGATTTGGTAGGAGGTTCAGGTACATATAAAATCTTCGTCAAGGCGGGTAAAGATATTATCTATATTAATTATCCAACAGTTGCACTCATATCTATATGTCATCTAGCACATCCATAGGTAGCATGAGTAGTTAAAATGAAGATAGATGTATGAGAAACTTCTTCTATGGTATTGGGCTTTTGAACTGTAATTACTGGTTTGAAATCTTTAACTGCAGCTTAAACCTCAACCAAGGAATATGGAAGTTTATGTGGAATAACACTTCGATTGCAACTTTAAAATCATAAACTATATATAGGAAATTGATTGCAACTTTAGGATCATAAACTATATATAGGGAACTAGATCAAGAACCACCACGAAAAGGAATGGCTTTTCCTTTGTTGGTGGTTAACATGAGGGTTATGCCTTTACCCTTGGTGCCTATGCTAGTAGATTAACAACAATTGGGTTTGGAGTAGAATGTAGCTACGTCCCATTCATGTGCAGGATCGACATGTGATTCCTTATATGTAAACATAAATAAAGTCAATGCAGTTGTCTTGGTATCTAGCTTTTATGCTTCCATCTATGCTTCTCTATATGCTTGTTATGCTTTTTCTACTAGATCAAATAGAACTCGATCTACACATGCCCTTATTTCTGCTATCTCTACCTTCGTTGTCTGTGTTACTTACACTGATGGTAGTGCACTTGGGTCTTGATCTCAAAATGGAACTGGAAGCTATGCAACTAAATTTGTTGGCACGAGATCTAGATCTATAACTAATGGTTTAGGATGTGTCTCTAATTCTGATCTTATCTATGCTTCCATTAGCTTTGCCTCTTCTTTTGAAGAAGCTTGTGCCCTTACTTCTATTGCCATCTTTTACTTGGGCTCTGTCGTTGGATTTCTAGTCTCGGGGTTGTTGACGGTGATGGACCCGCCAACATTCAAGGGATCTCCCCAGTATGAAGTCCCAACTAGACCTCCCACCATTTGGTGTAGGAGTCCCATCCGGTATGTCAGAGTGGTCTGCTTTGTGTTCAAAGAACGAGGTTCACGTTACTGGTGAGTGCTAGTGTTACTTGTGTCAAGGTTCTTTCACCGCAAAGGGAGAGCGTGGAAGTGAGTCTCTAGTCGAAAGGGAAGAGTCCCAACTCTGTCAGAGACACACAACACAACAGGACATGCGAAGCTTCTGGCAGAATAGTCCACATAGATGCGGCAGTCACAAACACACAATGAACGGATAGCACGTACAACCCAACGGAATAGTCCATGCGAGTGCAACAGTCGTTATAACAAGTTTATGGCAATGGTTCTGTCTAGTGTCCGACAAGGTAGCCCACACAGGCATGACAACGTTAAGAACTTATACAACACATTTTCATAAGCATATGTATTAGAACAACCCCTATGCCCAAATATGATACATGCTGCATGAAGATGAGAATACAGACAACTCTTAAGATCAAGGAGAGGAGCTTGAAATCATCAACTTACCAACAAACGACCAAGGATAATCAATCACAGGATCCGGAGTAGGCTCCAAAATTTGCATGCGAGCCAAAATTTTGGAGGGTGGTTGTAGCCGCTACAACAGGGATCTACAATGAATGGACTTGAATCTCCTATGAGTAGGGCTAGATCTCGACTACTGAATCTGGATGTGAAACTCAATTTGTGACTACCTTTGCCTCTGTTCTTTCTATCCCCTTTATAGTAGTTACTGCCCCTAGTATGGGGAGTTCTAGTTCTAATTCTAGTGCCAGTGTCCCCATCGCTACCTCGCCTTGCATCCTTTCTTGTTTGAGAGTCATTGTTTGCTGATCCGGTTCCAGGTAGGGATCCATAAGCCACATTTGATAACTCCCTATTCATCACACCATTATTAATATAAGATTTAGGACATCACCATTATTAATATAGGATTTAGTTTTCCTTGTATCATTGTTTTGCATTTTCCCATCTAACAAAGGGTCACTGCCAACAGTAAAGGCCATCGCCATAAAATGCAAATACTAGTTAGAACCCACCCCAAACACATTTACATAATCCAAATAGCCTAAAGACGGTAGTACAACCCACTCTGAAAGTACTCATGGTCTAGAGGCCATGGGATAAGGGGAATAAGTGTCATCCTTTAGTGGCATATAGAGATTGAGCAGATTTGGGCATGGAGACAGATCCATATACAGATAACGATGCATAAACTAGTTGATTGCTCTAGAGGTGTGTATTCATAGAATCTGTATCTATGAAGCTAGTTTACGGATGGTAATTTAACCTACATTAAGCTGACATATTATACGGGAATTTTCTGTACACGAGTCTGGAGTGGGTACGTATAGATTATCCTATAGTGATACTGGTAAATCTTATTACTACTCTTAGAGCTTTCCATCAAATATTACTCCGTGAACCTGGCATAGATACTGTCAAACCCTACTTTATTAATTAGGCATGGGTACTTTTCAATCTGACTCTTTTAACATATGTTATCTGGAAAATCTCTTTCATAACACGGTGTGTGGGCATGGGAATTGACATGAACCTGGCCTAGGTATTGGGATGCCTTACTCTTAGAGCCTGGCATATTGAGGCTAAAGACTATTTTGTAAAATCTAACTACTCTTAGAGCCTGCCATCAAATATTACTCCGTGAACCTGGCATAGGTACTGTCAAACCCTACTTTATTAATCAGGCATGGGTACTTTTCAATCTGACTCTTATAACTAGCGTATGTTATCTGGAAAATCTCTTTTATAACAAGGTGTGTGAGGGCATGGGAATTGACATGAACTGGCCTAGGTATTGGGATGCCTTACTCTTAGAACCTGGCATATAGAGGCTAGAGACTATTTTGTAAACCTGACGTATGTACGTGGGAATTTAGATTCTATGAACTTGGCCTTTGAGGGATAGGAATTTCTACAGCGTGAACCTTGTCTGGGTATCAGTTTGGCTTAGATGTTGAGAAATGTGTAAGCCATAGTTAATTGGAAAAACAGGCATGAATGTGTCTTCAGTTTGGTGCTCTCGAGGAAATCTTAGTTTGTTTTCTCGCTCTACATTCCGTGTTGTAAAGTAAACATTTGGTGCTAGCAATTATGGGAATCAAAGACAATTTACAATTGGATTATTATTGTTGTTCAATAATGCCTAGAGCCATCTCTATAGCACTTCATTCCCTAATATACTTCATCTTTACAAAGCTTTGGGAGGACAAGGACTTTGTAGAGATAAAGCATATTAGGGAGAAATTTTAGGGTGTTTTAAAAATTTAGAAGTTGTTTTTGTGGCAGACTGTATCTGTATTGTATGGACAGTATTGTGTATCCATACTACAGCGACACTCCTTAAAAATATGGCCAAATCTTGTTACTATTATCAGAGGATCATGAATAAAGACTTAAAGTAGCAAGTTTACTGCAAAATTATTTAGAAAAACAAGCATGAATCTGTATTCAATTTGGTGCTTTTGGGGATAACTATGCTTGTTATTTAGCTCTACATTCTGTGTTATAAAGAGGACTTTTGGTCTTAGCAACTATGAATCGAAGACAATTTACAACTGGATTTATTATTGTCGTTCAACAATAGCCTGAGCCATCTCTATAGCACTTCATTCCTTTCACCAATATACTATGTTTATATAAAGTCCTATGGTATCTGAGGTGGCTGTTGACTTGACGATTGCCTTGGGAAACCTTTATCACTATCTCCTAATGCCATTCAAAATGCTTAATTTTGTATGAATTTTGTTAAATTAAACCCACCTAATAAATATTTTTAGTCCACCCAAGCCATGTTGACAATGTGGGTGTTAATAAAGAGGGCGATAGATTTGAACCTTGAACAAGTACAACCAAAAATCAAAATCTGATGTCATTAGAAACTTTTGCTGTAGACCAGGAAGGTCAACGCACATAGCTGGTGGCTAGCATTCAAGACTATTTGAATGGGTTGTCATTCTTTTCTAGTTAATCCGTAAGAATCTATGTAATTTAGTTTACAATATCAAAAACTATTTGAATGGTTGTCATGTATTTTTCGTTATTCCTTAAGAATCTATGTAATTCAGTTTACAATATCAAAAGTATTTAAATGGCAGTTTCATGCCTTATATTAGATGCGGGCATACTTTGTTCTCCGGAGAAGCACACCTCTACATGAACACATTCAATATTTTTAATGCAAAAATGTGACTTATGACAGCTTGTGTGAAGTAGAGAACTTTTGAATCAATTTGGCTCTAATTTTGGGGATTGCAGTTCTTGTTGATATTCACCAGGTTCTAGCGTGTGCACATCCTGAATACTCGAGGATTGAAAGTAGGGTTTCCTGTGTCGGGAATGTCTAAACTAATTTAGAGTTTTCCCATTTTTTGCCTTTGGGGAATGTATTGACATCCTGAATACTCTAGGATTGAAAGAAGAGTTTCCCCGTCATGAATGTCTAAATTAATTTAGTCTTTTCCCTTTTGTGCCTTTGGGGACTGTATTGACATTGACATTTCACAATGGATAACTGAATAACTGAATGTTGTTATTTGCTACAAGTAGAGCGATCCTTTCCTATGTTACGGGTTTTGTGAGGTAGATAACGTAACATATGGCTCTTACAACTGATTTCCAACTGTAACACATTGGCATCTGATTTACTCTCTTTTTTTTTAATCCCTAATTTTTCATGATTGGGAAGTCAGTAACAAAAGAAAAGTCTCCCTACATGGAAAAATCTCATCCCATGGACATATATCATGTCAATGAATAGAAGACTTCGAAAACTAATTTATAGGTGGAAAACATAAACGAACTTAATAATTTATTTCAAACGAAAATAAATAAATGAAAATACTAGTTCTTTCCCAATTAAAAAAAACTCATTCCATAAACCAAAGCAATTAATTTAAATATACCCAATTTTTATAAACCAAACCAACTAATTTACAGCCAAATAAAAATATAAAAATATAAAGAAAGAGATGAATTATTGTCAAAATAGAGTTCTGAAAATAACTTTCGATCATATATAATGAATATAATATATAATTTTCATACAATATTAGAAAAATATACAAGTTGATTATCTAAAAACTATTAAAATGAAATTTATAAAAATTTAGGAAGTGTTAAGTTTTATTAAAATCTAAGATTAAGTAATTTGGTTTTCTTTTTATAGGTGGATATAGAGGTAGTTCCGAGTCGAGACTATGTTCATCTATACGGGTGGTTTGAGAAGTCTAATGTATGTATCTTGATTATTAGGTTTTCGGGTCTCCTTATAACTGCACTTACTCGAGCACTCAATACATCCGCTCTCTGTTATGATCAGAGGTTATGGCAGATGCGTGAGGCCTACATCCAGAATGCTGTGTTCCGTGATACGAGTAAGCGTAATGCAAATGATATGCACTAAGAAAAGAAAAGCAAAAAAAAAGTTAAGATGATAAAGTGTACTTACCTAAAAACGAAGTGACAATTACATAACGGAGAAAAACTGCAACAAGTTCATGGTTTCATCTCCTATGTCTCTCTCTCTGCCCTGTATTTAACATAATAATAAGTTAAACAAATAATTTTCATCCATTATTATATCACATGACTAAAAATATCACATTTAAAATAATGCACACATTTATGTATGAACAAAAACCTATTACATAATGTCAAAGAAATTATATGAGTTAGACTCCACAACAACTCAGTAAAAAGCAAACACAAATTGGGATGCGACCTAGCTATTGGGCTTCACATAAAACTGTATGATAAAACTGTTTAAACAAATAATTTTCATCCATTATTATATCACAAGTGGAAATATTGCATTTAAAATAATGCACACATTTATGCATGAACAAAAACCTATTACATAATGTCAAAAGAAATTATATGAGTTATTAGACTCCACAATAACTCAGTAAAAGCAAACTCAAATTGGGACGTGTCCTAGCTATTGGGCTTCACAGATCTATTTCCAAACAAGGAAAAGGACGACTTGCAATCAACACAATGAGCGTAGTTTCTCTCTAAGCATTGGAAGTAGCTACACAACAAGCTGAAATAGTGACAACTAAGGATGAGGCGAGCCCTCAAATACAATGATCATTAGGAAAATTTGTCCTAAATAAAATGTGTTTTTTTATGTGTCAATTAAGATTCATCTAGAGTGGATTCTAAAATAATGGGAAACTCTGTGTTTCTTAATTAAGCTTCATCCTAGAATCCGTACGTCCAAGTTATGATTGTGTTTTAAAGATATGTCATTGGTTTAAAACAATAAGGTTATGTTGAATTTTATGATTGTTATGTAAAGATATGTCATTGATTTAAAACAATAAGGTTATGTTGAATTTGATATTGTTCCTCGTAGTCACCTAAATTGGATTCTAAAATGGGAACCTCAAATCTCTCACATTACTCTGAATGTTTGTTATAGGTTTTTCAAAAAGTTTAAATAAAACATAAAAAATAACATCCACAAATCTACACAAAGGATTGGAAATGCCGAGTAGATAAATAAAGTTAATGATCAGATACAAAAGGCTGATAGTGAAGAAAGCCATCACGGAGAATATTAATCTCCGAGCCATTTTAGTGCACTCACAGTTTGAGAAACTCTCTGTTTCTCAATTGCTTCATCATAGAATCCATATGTCCAAGTTATGATTATTACATAAAGATATGTCATTGATTTAAAACAATAAGGTTATGTTGAATTTCTACTTTCTATTATGATATTGTTTCTCCTAATCACCTAAATTAGATAGATTCTAAAATGGGAATTCCAATCTCTCACATCACTATGAATGTTTGTTAGAGGTTTTTCAAGAAGTTTAAATAAAATATAGAACACAACTTCCACAAAATCTACACAAAAGATTGGAAATGCCAAGTGAGTAGATATATAAAGTTAATGATTAGATACATAAAGCGGATAAGCCATCATGAAGAATATTAATCTCCAAACCATTTTATTGCATTCAAAGTTATAGAAACTCTACCTTTCTCAATTAAGGTTCATCATAGAATCCATATGTCCAAGTTATGATTGTTACATAAAAATATGTCATTGATTTAAAACAATAACCTGGTTATGTCGAATTTCTACTTTCTATTATGAGTGTTTTCAAAAAATTTAAATAAAACGTAGAAAACAACATCCACAAAATCTTTTCAAAAAATTTAAATAAAAAGTAGAAAACAACATCCACAAAATCTACACAAAAGATTGGAAATGCCAAGTGAGTAGATACATGAAGTGAATGATTAGATACGCAATGCTGATAGCGAAGAAAGCCATCGTGGAGAATATTAATCGCCTAGCCATTTTAGTGGACTCACAGTTATAAAATCAAAAAAACCCAACAACAACTACATAATAGCCTTCAAATCCAGAGGAAAACTAGCCATGTAAATGATTAAAAACTTCAAGTGAAATAAAGTGGCAGGTCTTTAGAGAGTGGCATTGACATCTACATAATCTTTTGCTTGAAAACAATTTACTACAACGAAAAAAAAGGATTGCTTCGGTGAAAAGCGCCAAGCTCTTCGAAGCCTAGGTCTGGTGGGATCATAACATCAAATATACTTCTCTTGCACGCGAAGAGATATAAGGAATAAATATTATACGACTAGGATGTTGGGGAAGATCATTTAAATGTTGGGGAATGACATTTAAATCTAAGAGATTCAAGACAACCGATGTAGAATATTTGAACAAAATTGAAAGAATATGCAAATGCATGTAGGCTTCCCATTGAAGGAACGAGTTGCCCATGAATGTGCTTTTGGATGCATCCTAATTACTCAAGAAGTCATGACTGGGTATGAACTTGAAGTCATGACTGGGTATGAAATGAGAGGTATTTAAATGTTTTTCCACTTCATTTTTAATTTAAGTTAAATTAAAAATTAGACTACCCAACAACAACTACATAATAGCCTTCAAATCCAGAGGAAAACTAACCATGTAAATGATTAAAAAAACTAACCATGTAAATGATTAAAAACTTCAAGTGAAATAAAGTGGCAGGTCTTTAGAGAGTGGCATTGACATCTACATAATCTTTTGCTTGAAAACAGTTTACTTCAAATCCAGAGGAAAACTAACCATGTAAATGACTAAAAAACTTCAAGTGAAATAAAGTGGCAGGTCTTTAGAGAGTGGCATTGACATCTACTTAATCTTTTGCTTGAAAACAATTTACTACAAGAAAAAAAAGGATTGCTTCGGTGAAAAGCACCAAGCTCTTCGAAGCCTAGGTCTGGTGGGATCATAACATCAAATATACATCTCCTGCACGCGAAGAGATATGAGGAATAAATATTATACGACTAGGATGTTGGGGAAGATCATTTAAATGTTGGGGAAATGACATTTAAATCTAAGAGATCCAAGACATCCAAGACAACCGATGTAGAATATTTGAACAAAATTGAAAGAATATGCAAATGCATGTAGGCTTCCCATTGAAGGAACGAGTTGCCCATGAATGTGCTTTTGGATGCATCCTAATTACTGAAGAAGTCATGACTGGGTATGAAATGAGAGGTATTTAAATGTTTTTCCACTTCATTTTTAATTTAAGTTAGATTAAAAATTAGACTACCCAACAACAACTACATAATAGCCTTCAAATCCAGAGGAAAACTAACCATGTAAATGATTAGAAAAACTAACCATGTAAATGATTAAAAACTTCAATGAAATAAAGTGGCAGGTCTTTAGAGAGTGGCATTGACATCTACATAATCTTTTGCTCGAAAACAATTTACTTCAAATCCAGAGGAAAACTAACCATGTAAATGATTAAAAACTTCAAGTGAAATAAAGTGGCAGGTCTTTAGAGGGTAGTATTGACATCTGCATAATCTTTTGCTTGAAAACAATTTACTACACCGGAAAAAAAATAAAGTGGCAGGTCTTTAGAGAGTGGCATTGACATCTACATAATCTTTTGCTCCAAAACAATTTACTTCAAATCCAGAGGAAAACTAACCATGTAAATGATTAAAAACTTCAAGTGAAATAAAGTGGCAGGTCTTTAGAGAGTGGTATTGACATCTACATAATCTTTTGCTTGAAAACAATTTACTACAACGAAAAAAAAGGATTGCTTCGGTGAAAAGCACCAAGCTCTTCGAAGCCTAGGTCTGGTGGGATCATAACATCAAATATACATCTCCTGCACGGGAAGAGATATAAGGAATAAATATTATACGACTAGGATGTTGGGGAAGATCATTTAAATGTTGGGGAAATGACATTTAAATCTAAGAGATCCAAGACATCCAAGACAACAGATGTAGAATATTTGAACAAAATTGAAAGAATATGCAAATGCATGTAGGCTTCCCATTGAAGGAATGAGTTGCCCATGAATGTGCTTTTGGATGCATCCTAATTACTGAAGAAGTCATGACTGGGTATGAAATGAGAGGTATTTAAATGTTTTTCCACTTCATTTTTAATTCAAGTTAGATTAAAAATTAGACTAAAATATTATTTCTCAGATTGAAAATTTATAATATTCTCATATCATTCATCCTTAACCCTATCCCTGAGTTTTTGGACTTTCATTTCAACCAAAAAGTTTGCATGAAAAAATGCTCGAGTATCCAAATTTCATTAATGAGTAACCCTATTCCCTGAGTTTTTGGATTTTCATTTCAACCAAAACCTTTTGAGTGAAAAAGTTTGCAAGAAAAAATGGTTTAGTGCTGAGTATTTGTTATTGAAGAGACTTGTGAGGTGTGAGGTGTGTAATAAATGTGCCTTAAGAGAAGTGTGAGGTGTGTAATAAATGTGCCTCTAACAAGATGTTAATATCTCCCAATATCTCACACCGGTATACCATGAGACCTCACACCTTGTCACTTGTTCAGACACCCTGTATAGTGGAACATATGGTCTTCTCAAAGAACAACTCCAAAAAAAACCTTTATATTATGGTCTTCTCGAAGGGAGAGAGGGAGAATTTGGGCAACTCCAAAAAAAACGTTTTATAATTAAAAGGAGAGGGAGAATTTGGGCAACTCCAAAAAAAAACGTTTTATAATTAAAAGGAGAGGGAGAATTTGGTAAAACTTTAATATGCACAGAGGGATTATTGTGTCCGGTGGTGATCCGCTATGAGGATCCACTATGAGGGGCTGAAGTGAATGCATTACTTAACTTCATCAGAAGTAGGGTTAAATGGGAAGGAGATTTCTGCGTAGAATCTTTTGTAAATAAAAATAATTTGTACAATGATTCTTGTGAACCTGGTTTAACTCAACAACTTATCATTTAGGATATCGGAGATTACATGTATTATGATTAATCGATGGATTTGGAAGAATAGATGATACAACTTTATCCAAATATAAAACTCAAACATGCTTGATATTTATCCATTTATAAAACTCAAACATGCTTAATATTTACGGATGATAGTAAGCATGAGTGACTAAAGAAAATATGGAAAATTATTTTGGCTGAATGTGATAATATGGAAGAAAAGCAAGCAGAAAGAAAGATTGAAATCAGATCAAAATAATCAAAGGCACAGAAAAAAACACAGGAAATCAAAGGCATATAGAAAAAACACAGGAATTTAGCTCTAAACACGAAAAAAATGATTTAAGAAAAAAACACACAGGAATTTCATTCTCAACACGAAAATAAATGATTTAAGAAGAGCACTAGACAATTGTAACTAGCACAATTCAGAGAAAAGCGAGACAATTGTAACTAACACAATTCAGAGAAAAGCGAGAAGATGGAAAATTTAAATTTAACTTCATCTATTCCTTTTTAAGAAAGAAAAACAAAAAGTAATGCCACAAAATAAATAGATATATCCATCCTTTCTAAGCATTAGAAAAACTAAACTATGGGCATAGAAAAACTAAACTATGGGCATGACACTTAAAACAAGATTATACAAGATTATCACAATGGGCATGACACTTAAAACAAGATTATACAAGATTATCACTGCTCTTGACTTTCTTTGTTTTTCTTTGTTGAGAATACACTATGTTAGTCATCAGAAAACAAACAAAATAATCAATAAAACTTTAACAGGAACCTGAAACAAGAAAAAATAAACTACAGGAGGAAAAACTTAAAATTAATTTAGTAAAGTATATGTTTCTTCTTCCTCATAATGAAAAAGAAGAAAACATAATAGCCAAGAAAATGTGGACACTTCTCGGAACAAAAGCAAACGTTAACTTCGTACCTGAAGCTGAACACCAAGGAAAATCCAACACCAATTTCAATTACTTTACTTCATCACAAACCCTGCTCACAAGGAAAAATTACAAATCAGAAATTAAAACTTATTTTATTCTGAATTCCTGATGGTCAAATTGCCATCATTGTAGGACAGGGAAAGAAACACAGATAAGTATTTCCAATGTATTGTAATATAATAAAATCATATAATAATAGAATAAAACTACAAATACAGCTCAATGTCCTTCCCTGAAATTGAAATTGAAATTAGATCCAATTCACATTCACAATTACCATTATTTTTGAGACGCAGTTGTTGGGGATCACATCAAGGTTCCTGCTATCCACAAATTACCACGCCATCAAAGTATCTTGGGCTAGAATTTCTTTGTTTCTCTCTCACAGACTCTCAACACACAAAAACATAAGACAGATACAAACCAGCCTCTGAACACTCCAGAACACATAAGACAGATGGAAGCGCTCCAAAGATCACACCACAATCCACAAACGCAAATAAAGACAATATAAACAAGACTCTGAACACAAAAAAAAAATATAAGAACACAGAGACGGAGCAATCGAAAGACCACACCACAACAGAGAGAGAACAGAGAGCCAAAAATTCAATGTAACACTGATCTCCACTGTTTCTTATATATTGCACAAAAAAGCTATGTTCGGTTTTAACATTATAACTTTCAAATTCTCTCCACCTTCAGATGCAATAGTCACCCTTGGATCTGCTTTTAAAGTAAAAAGCAATTTCAATTCGTTTTATGACCGACATAGAGATCAAGATCAATCGGACAATTCAACAGCAACGGATACAAAAACAAAAATTTATAAAAAGCAAGTTTGTCTTTTGAATTATTTCTATTTCAGAGTTCAATACCAGTCACCAGAAAATAATTCTGGCATCTTTTAAAAAGTTATAATTAACGTGATAAAATATAATTTTAATTTAATTTAATTTAAAATTTAATAATTATATTAAATATTTTAAAATTGCTTTCAAAAAACAGGTAGAAAAATAAAAAATCAATAATGTATTCAATTCATCAGAAAATAATTCTCGCCATCTTTTAAAAAGTTGTAATTAACGTGAGAAAATGTAATTTTAATTTTCTTTTAAAAAGTTATAATTAACGTGATAAAATGTAATTTTAATTTAACTTAAAATTTAATTATGTATATTAAATATTTTAAAATTGCTTAAAAAACAGGTGTAAAAATAAAAAATCAATAATATATTGAATTTTATTTTATTTTATTTTTTAA
>APFE031760389.1:94609-105489 GCA_000404065.3 Pinus taeda
TATAAGATTAAATAAATTATTATATTTATTTAATTTAAATATAGTTTTTACATATTAGTTATTTTATTGGCTAATAATGACAGAGTTAATAATTTATTCTGATTAATTAAATATATTTAAAGAGTTAATAATTTAAATTTTATTAATTAAATATATTTAAAGTAATTTATAAAATAGAAGTTATTAACCCCCGATCAGGGTGGTTCTCGCGGTGGTGGGCAGAGCATTTAAGTCTATGTAGGAGAGATTGGTTTTCAAGGTAGTGGAGGATCAAGTAATGATCGGCCGGAGCAGCCAGACCATCAAGCAGGATCACGCTCCAAGGTGGAGCAAAGGAAGATTGGGGATGAAGAGAGGCAGAGTTGATCGGGCATCAGACAAGGGAGGTGAGAGTGCAGGTACGAGCGAGGAGCGAAAGGACAGGAGTGATAAGTGTATGAACAGGTGGCAAGGCGATCACGCAAACATCGCAGGCGGAAATCAGAGGACGCGGATGATTAAAGGAGGGTGGCACGAAGGAGGTCAACAGAGAAGAAAGGAGCGAAATGCCTGGGAGAAGGAGTGTGTAGTTAGGGAGAGCGTCAATTGCAACAGGAGTCAGTGCAAAAAGGAGACCAGAGCAGAACCGAGGGCGAAGATGGAAACCAGAAGGAGAGGGAGAAGCGGGGAATCTGCCGCCATCGGGGAAGGTAGTAACTGGGAAAAGAAGGGAAAGAGTGTGGCATCCGAAGAAGCTGGTGGAGAAACAATCATGGTCCCGGACGACTCTGAGGACGAGGTTGAATTGTTCGATTCGGATGAGGAGAATCGCCAGCGGCCTCGAGCTAAACGGGGAAGGTGCGAGGATTTAGAGACAGAGAACAGTAAGGAAATGTGGGAGAGAGAAGACTGGCAGGATTGCGAGCGAGGAGGAACCAGAGAAGTCGGCAGTGCGTTAGGCATGAGTAAGCGAGGTGTGGGAGGAGCGGGTAGAAGAAAAAGGCGCAGGGGAGGACGAAGAGGCCAGCGAGGCCGAGGCAGGGGAAAAGTAGGGGGTCACAGGGAGGGGGAGGTTCCAACCTATGGTGGTAAAACCAGGAAAACAGTGGGGAAGAAAGTCCAGTTTGCAGAAAGAGCCTACTATGAGAATACCAACAAAGGGGTCAGGAGGATTATTCAGCATATGGAGGAGGAGGTTATTCAGGGTCAATCTGATCCTGAGATGGAGGATTGGGTTTACCTCCTCCCAGACCCTGGTAATACGAGAGGCCGCATGACCCTCTATAAACAAGCACTGCATGTTTATTGGGTCATGAAGGGGCTGGTCGCCAAAGCTATGGAACAAGTAGCCATGGAAATGACTGAACTATCTCAAGGGATCCCAAATCTCAAGAAGGAATTGAAGAATATACAAATTACCCTGTTGATGCAGGACAAGAGGATGGATGAAATTCAGCAGCACCTAAAGCAATGCCACCCCGACATCAAAAAGGAAATGGAACAGTAGCCATGGAAGGAGGTGTAGTCCCGATAGAATTCATCTCAATTTTGCTTTATGAAGATAGTAGATAATAGTTTTGTCATTGCAGCTTTTTGTGATAGGTATAGAAGGAAGATAAGAATTATTAGCAGTCTTTATGATTGTATAGTGCATTTAGCATGGACAAATAGGCTTAAGACCTTCTATTTTTGGATGGCAGTAAAAGACCTAAGATGGCCAATAAACCCAGTTTCCCCTCGGGGCGGGTTGAGGTCATTACGTATATGTAATGTTTTCGATTCGCTGAATTAGAATAAAAAGGTCCCTCCGCAGTTTACAAAAAAAAAAATAGAAGTTATTAAAAATGACGAAACAATTCGGGGAGGGGTTTTTCTTTGCCTCGAGTAAGCAAAGAAGATCAAATTTGCTAGGCTCGAGGGGAAGCATCTAACAAGCAGGTGGAGGGGTTTTTCTTTGCCTCGAGTAAGCAAAGAAGATCAAATTTGCTAGGCTCGAGGGGAAGCATCTAACAAGTAGGTGGAGGGGTTCTTCTTTGCCTCGAGGAAGCAAAGGAGATCAAATTTGCTGGGTTTTAGGGGAGGCATCTAACAACTAGCGGAATAGATCACATTTGTAAGGGTTTAGAGGAAGCATCCAACAACTAGGCAGAATAGTTAAAATTTGGTGAGGGTTTAAGGGATGCATTCAACAACCAGGTGGAATATTTGGAATATTTAGCCTTACTCCAAAATTGGAGTTGGCTCGCATCTCAGGAATTCATCACTTGCAGGGTTATGGTGACTCTATGATAATCATAAGTCAAGCGAGTAAAGCTAAAGGCAACACTTAGCAAAGCATGCCTCAAATGTTGCATCAAATAAAACTTTTCCTAGGCCAATTTGATAGGGTTGATCTTTACCATATTAAATGAGAACTAAACTTGGAGGCAGACTCCTTGGCAACCAAGGGGTGCATTTTGATAGGGTTGATCTTTACCATATTAAATGAGAGCTAAACTAGGAGGCAGACTTCTTGCCAACCAAGGGGTGCATCTTGACCTAACGAGGTCATTTAAGAATAAATGGAGGGGCCATCACCATTCAACCAAATCCCATGACAGGAATCCATAAGCAATACAATTGGCAAACATCCATTATTGGAAAACTTCAAGAGCGCAGGCAGAGCATTTATTTAGCTGTGATGGAATAATTATGGAATTGGCGTAATGGAGGAGATGGAGTTGTTTTTAGTGTTATTTTTTGGATTTTCCGATGCTGGAATCTCGCAGAAAAATTTAAAGTGAAATCTTGATTTGTGTTATTTAAATTTGTTTTTTGACTATATATATGGATTCAACACCCTTAAAACTCCTTAGGACACTTGGATTGTGCAGGATTACCCATTCAACTTATGATTTCAACAAATCCCTGCCAGATTTTAGAGAAATTAAACAAGATAAACCTACCAAAAAAACTTCCAAAAAATCACATTAAAAACAACTCGGAAAAGAATTACAGACATCTGATCGTAGCAATTATGGTGTGCGAAACCTGTTCGTCATGCAACCACAGACAAGGGATTTAAATGGAATGGGGTGAGCGCCGAGATGAAGGAATTAAACCCAACCGTGCCTCCTCCTTGGAGATTTCAAATAGTTATAGAAATTGTCCTGGGCACAATGCCAATGGATCTGACCACTTGCCTCCAGCTTGGGAAGGCTCGCAACAATAAAGGAGAAGTCAGAAAGCCGATGCGAGTGGAGGAATGTAAAGGAAAGTATAAAGAGAGGGCCAACAAGCCGAGGAGCTTAAAACAGAGTAGAAGTGGGATTTCTCTTTGCAAAGCAGGAACAACAGAGCAAAAGGTGATTGCAATGGCAAACATTGGAAGCTCCAGGGAGATAGATGGTGCAGGAACTCAACAGGAAGGTGCAATGGACTATGCAGTAAATCTCTCAGTCCACCTGGAGGAAATGCACGCTCACAATTCTTTAATCAACCAAAAAATCAGACTTCTGGAAACAAAGGTTGACAGGCTCCAACTGGTGTCGACAAGTTAACAACACGTGGATAGAGCAGTGGCAGTAGCCCTGGGATCAGTTGTGGACGTCCATCCAAACGTGACAGAGGATAATGTGCAGAACTTTCAGAACCCAGGAGCGCAGAATGGGGTCCCCCTCATTGGGAGCACCAATTCGGAAGAGCCACCCCTGCTTCAGTTGGTGAATAAAGAAGCAACCCAGGTCAACGATGACAATGGGAACATGTAGTTTTTTTTTTCATTAATCCAAATAGTGGAGTATGTGTTGCAAGTACGTAGAGATCTTAGGGGTTTTTAGGAAATGGTCTGAACAAAATTTATATACTTGCCCGACTATTTTTCCAAAAAAAATTATACACTTGCCACACTATTTTTCTTTAGCGTAAAGAGCTCACAAATAATGGAAATTCAGGCAAGTTTATCATAAAATCTGGTAGAAATTTTTGAAAATCTGGAGTACCACTTTCAAACTTCAGGATTTTGGGTGCCCCAAGAGTTCTTGATGAAGCTAAATTCATTTCCACCATAAAAAAAACTATTCAAATGCTCTAGCATTCTGATTTTTTGAATTTTTTTTACCGGATTCCAGCAAGAAATCTCTCGTCCGAGCGAATTTGTGGCGTGAGTAGACAATGCCGTTTGAAATTAGTGGATGAAGAATGGATATAATATGTAACAGGTTTTGGCCTGTACTTAGTAGAAAATGATACTTGTTCTTTAAAAAAAATAGACTACACAATTTTTACATTGACTATAAATGTATGTGGAAATGCATATACGAAAGCAAATTTATGTAGTGTATGTTGTGGCTCCTGGAGACAACCCCTGGGTTGAGGAGAGGTCAGTGCCTAGGACATCTTAGTCTCTCTTAAAGATAAATCAATGCAACTCAAGAGATGGATGTAAAATGATTTATATTTTTGGTTCAATTATCTTTCTCAAATTACACTTGAATAATGTATCATTCCCAAGAATAAATGTTCAGGTCTGGTGGCTGACACACAAAGAATGCAACTTAATTTGTCATTGTAGTAAACATGGAAAGGAGAAATAGAAGAGAGGAACCTGGTGTAGAGGGTTGAATAAACGCAGATTCCTTGGCAACAAATCCCAACAGAACCATGAAAAAAATAAAAGGAGTGAGGTGCATAAATTAACACATGTAGTTCTGCAATTTCATAGATAAATTTATAATTTCGCAAGTTCAATCTGCTATCACATAGCCTAAGTAAATCTATGAATTAAGAGTGAATATAGTAGCTACAATTACCCAATTTCTGAAGAAGAAAACACACGTGAAGTGGAATACATAGGAAGAACACATACTACATATCCCGAATGCTTGGAATCACCTGAACTTCTTCATTAATCCTCTGGAATGAAATACGTGTCATGCCAGAACTTGTGGGATTTGCAAGACAATAACAATCTCTTGGAACAAGGAAAATCTCACCTTCTATCAAGTTCCTCTTCCCTCTCAAACCAACAGTTACAAAATATATTGAATGCTCCAACTGTCTAAACTGCCTAGTTGTCTAAGCATGCGAGTGGCCTAGTTGTCCTAATAGATTTTGATTCTTCTTTGAAATGAAATCTTTACAAAACATAAACAAAACATGATGTGTCATGATTGACATAGAAACATATCTACATTGCCGATTCCTCTAATTTCCTAGGGTGGACTCAGGCTCCCTTCTCTGGACTCACGGCACGTTGATGATCTAGAGATATGGGGCATTGAAAAATTGATCACATTTATGCATCATTAACCTCTGAGAATGGGCCTTTGAGTGATCTCCATACTGAGAATTAAGTCTTGGTCACATTGCACATAGATCAAAACATACAACAACATGGCTTCTCTGAACTGATGGTACTGTTCTTCATTTAATCCTTTGTAACGTGCACACAATATCAGGGATGGCTTACTTCCTAGCATAAGACAAGACCAAGTTTTCGCCTGCATATTGTGGTCCTTCTCACCTTGACCCAACGATCTCTGCGGTCGCCACTACTCCCACGACACCAACCTTTTGCACACATTTAATTAGTTTATGACCCATTCATCCGTCATGCTCTTTGTATCGTAGTATCAGAGCTTTCTCATATCGTAACTCTATTAATACAAATGTTACAAAGCCATAACAATTTGAGGCCTTCAACCCCTTTGCTCTTAACCCCCCTTCCTATTTCTCCTATATGGGACCAGGTGTTGTGACCAAAGGCTTAGCACTCGGGTTCTAAGATATTTGAAATCCTATTGGGGGCCTATATCTCTTAGTGTACTTGCTCTCACCCCTTAGTTCTTTTGGGTCCCTATAACCAAGCGCCAATAGCGAATTGGAGCTCCTTTCATCGTAACGTTTCTCAAAAGGTTTTTATGACGCAGTTCCGATCTCCCCTACCTCCAAAATACTTTATGGCGCCTAGGTGCTTTGTCCTCTCTACGCCCTTGGTCCTCTGAGTCCTTGTAACCAAACACCGACAACATATCGGAAGTCCCTCTCATCAAAACTTTAAAAAAAAAAATTACACAAGAGTTTTGATATTCACATCTCAATATGGTTCATAGCACTTAGATGCTAAATCTTCTCCGCGCTCTGGGTTCGTTGGATCTCTCATGACCATGTGCTAGTCCACATTGGAAGCCCTTCTCATTGGGACCTTTTCAAAATGCAATTTCAAAGGGGTTCTGAAAACTCCTACCTTCAATATTCTCCATAGCACCTAGGTGCTCCTCCCTTTCTATGCCCTTGGTCCTCTAAGGCCTCTTGACCAAATGCCACTTAACATCAGAGCCCCTTTCGGATCGACACTTTTGATAAAACAATTTGATCGAAGTTATGAAAACTCCATCCTTTGAAAAATCTACCTCCGAAATGATGTCATACTAACATCATCATTGCCACATGGCGTCCCCTGGGTGGTGACATGTGTCACCCAAATTTGCCCTATTAGGTCCCCGAAAATGCCAAAACTGATTGTCACATGTCCATCATACTGTCAGGTCATGTTGATGTCAGCTACCATGCCTGCTCCCTGAGGCCAATCACCTCTTGCCATGTGTCTCCCCTAAGGAGAGAGAAAAGGTCCTTAGGGTCCTTGGTTTTGCAATGATTTCCTTCGTATTTTCTCTGCTTTTAACTACCTCGACGTTTGTAAAGAAATCCAATTTTTAAGGAGTCATGAAACTCTGATATTCCAATACCGCTTTGCTTGGAGGTGTTCTCCTTCTGATATCGGGTTTCGATATTCCTAGTTGTTGCCGAAATCCATCGTTCTGACATGTCCTTTTGGATCCCTTTTAAATTAAGCGTCGCAGCCCCTCTGTTCCGACCCCCGATATCCTGATGTGCCTTATGCTCTGATGTTTTGATATCAGGTCCCGATGGTCGACCTTCCTTTCTAATTTTGGCCTCCGAATTTCGACACTTCCTCTTGCCTTTCAGCCTTTGAATTTCGGCTCCTGATTTTCGACTCTCCTTTTAGGCTTCCCCTTTAGTCAACCATGATTTCACCAGTCCTTCTCTGCGCCAGAGATGAAAAATAGGACTATTCGACACAAATATAAGATGGTATGATGGGTGACAACAATGTACATCCATGAAAGGTTTGAGGCAGGCTATACTTGGTTTGGGAAAAAAATAAAAGATACTAGCTGTCACTTAACCCTTACCAGGAGACCTATCTGCCCAAGTGAGTGAAACCATATAAGCTCCTGAGAAGTTTTGGAAGCAAGTTATTATAGCCAAAAACATGACAGTAACACAAAAAAAACAATATCACAAGATTCTATCTTAGTGCTTAGAAGTGACATGTGTGGTGTAGAAAACTATTGGGTTCTTCGTTCCTTCCTTCGACTCAGCTGGATCCTCCCATTCTATTAGCATTGGAACATAATAGTCATCATCGACATGAAACATATGAGTAGCAAGATGAGGAACGTTGTCACCACCTTTGATGCTGATTTAAGCATCTTTGTGGCACGACAACCCCATTTCCCCTGGAGTTTGTGCTATTGTGCTTCATGGTTGTTGTGACATTTTGTGTATTGTGTTATGCATATTGGGACTTGTTGCTGGCAAACCAAGGTTCTCTTGGCTTTGAGAAGTTGAGGAGTTAGTAGCTAGAGTGGAATCATGAGGCAAGGGAGAGGGTATAAGATGTAAGCCAATAACGCTTGGCAGAGCTCTCAGAGCAGCGCGAAACTAACCCAAGTGAAAATCAAGGTTCTCCACCACCCATCAAGCACCACCATGGCCTTCTCCTGGTCTTTGAGAAGGCAAGCCAACACATTTATAAGTGCCCATAGACCATCACCAAAATTGGTAATCTCCAAATCAACCACCATGCATCGATAGTGCCATGGTAAGCTATCATGAAAACGTTTGTCTCCCTAACCATGCCATGAAGGAAGAGACGATCATCCTCACTCTCTCACCCTCTACCACCCCTTCTGTTGGCATTCAGTTATCAATTCCACCAAGCTTCTTGGTAGATTGTTGTGTGCGATTGAGTCAGTGAATAAGAAACATACCAGGGTGAGTGTGCGTTTCCCAAGTTAAACATAAATGATAGGTGAATAAGGACATGGCACTTTAGCACATGTTTGGACATCGAACTGCGGAAAAGGTAGACGAAAGAAAATAACAGGCATGCCATTGGGCAGTGAATGAGTGGGGGCTGTATATGCCCATCATTGGATTTAAGCAAGTACATTATCCAACGGTGGGCATATACAACCCTGTGCATTTACTGCCCAATGGTAAGCTAGTTATTTGTTGCCCAAAGGCACTGGGAGCACCACAAATCTCCGTGATTAATTATCCAAGTTGTTGTGATCATGGAAGCATTTAATGTTTCCATCAACCAATGAGTCACCTAGATCTGAAACAAAAATTAAATATATTTAATTCAATAATACTTTTATATTAGTTAAGATTATATATTTTATTTCTGTATTATATATTTTAATTTCATGTAACTGCAATATTTTAAAATGGTTGGGAAAGCGTTGTTATCAATATTCTCAAAGATTTTGAAATGAGGTAGCGGGAGATCTAGGGTTCTGAGGCATCACATCGCGGCATAGACTGCAACACTGCACCATCTCGCGAACGGATCGGATCCCTCTGGAGCGTGACAGAGCGGCAGGGCACTAGAGCAGCCCAATGGCGCATTCTCAGGGGGGCGCGTCAAAGCCCTCCCCGTCGCAGATCAGCCCTGAGCAGACTGTTATCTTCGGATCAGTCGATAGGGAGATCCTAAACAAAGGGAAACGCCAGCAATATGAAAAAGAGGAGATGGACTACCGGAAGGACAAGGTTAGAGGCTCGCTTGACGGAGGGGATGAACCGGAAGCGAACCCTAAAGTTTCATCAGCAACCTGCCGGCCAATGGCCAAGGAACGACCTCGAATAGAGCTGTCGGGAGACAAGATTGACAGGCGAATTGAGTACATGAGAGATCATGCCCTTATTGGGAAGTTTATAGGGTTTTGGCCGACTGAAAGAGCCCTAAATGGGTGGATCGCGGCAAAATGGAAACCTAAAGGAGATGTCACCCTGCAGTTAGGGCCAAAAGGCTTCTTTACCGCTATTTTTTTCTGTCTTGAGGACAAAATCAGGGTTCTGGAATCAGGGCCATACTTTTTTAACTCAGCTGGACTGTATCTGAGGGAATGGAAACCAAAATTTAATTTGGATAAGGAAGATCTCACATGGGCACCAGTCTGGATAAGAATGTACTCTCTTCTAGATGAGTACTGGGACGAGGACATTCTCATAGGCATAGGAAATGGATTGGGGGAATTCGTCAAAGCAGCAGAAGACACCAAATCGCGCAAATTCATTTCCTATGCATGCATATGTGTCTTCATGCGCCTGAATGAAGCCCTGCCTGAATCGGTAACTCTCACTCATCGAGATGAAGAATGGATCCAGCCGCTTGACTATGAACAGGTACCTTTTCGATGCCGAAAATGCCATGCTCTGGGGCATCTTTTTAGGGACTGCCCTCTGAATGCCAAAGCCAACATCTCTGAGCCCTCTGAAACCCTAGTCCAGGAAGGCTTCACCAAAGTCTCCAGCCACAGACGTGCGCCCAAGAAACCCTCGAATGGGCCCAAACTCCAGCAAAATAACCCTCATAGCCCTGCTTCTAAGAACAACTTTGGCATTCTTGCTCAGATCTCTGACGAGCAACCCTCAATCCCAGAGCCCTCCCCAGATCTGCCTGCCTCCTCATCCCGCCCGCCCCCCCCTTTCAAACCTCATCCCCCTATCAGCTCTTCAGTTGCCTTAAGCAAAATCCAGACAGAGACAGCTGAGAAACACAAGGCTATGGACGTTGATGGAAAGGCAGATCTCTCCCAGGGCTCAGAGATCTATACAGAAGGAAGTAGCCAAGGGCAACCAATGGAAGAGGAGCCAGAAAGCATAGATCTGAATGGACTAGATATCCTGGAATTAGAACTTGCATGCAAACAGAAGGCATATGATACTATACCCGAGAATCAGCTCAACAAGCTGGAAGTGGTCATCTCGAGAGCCTATCATCAGCAGCAGTTGGGGATTCAACTAGGCAGTCATTGGGATGGCCGCTGTTGTGGAAGATAAATCCCCTCTGCGGACAGAGGCGATCCCACTAGCCCGATAGGGGTCTAGCAACAATCAAACACGCTGCATGCAAGCTCCTAATTGCATAATCAAAAAGTTGGTCATAAAGGCCTACCTCGAATCCAACGCTATTCGTCGTGGAAGAAACGTCGCTCCTGTCCTCTAGCTTTGGCCGGTCACTATCCTCGTGTTCCACGCATGGACACCTGCACAAACAAAGAACAATCCACAACAAGCGTAAAATCCAATATCATACAATTATATATCAGTCAAGCAGGATATAACTCAAATATTACCAGAAGAATACGTGAGTGGAACCATAATAACAGTGGCTCATTATTCAATAAAAGAAGAGAAGAATTACAACCAATTAAGGCTTGACGCTGCAAATCTCCTCCAACTGGGTCAGCAGTTTGACATGCCTTGCAAAGCCACTTCCTCTCTCAGAATTTCGGCAGCATAACTCCTTTCTCAGCTCTTACTATCAATCTAACATAATCTCAGCTCACTTTAGCTCAAAACTTCAACACTCTAACTCTAGCCTTCCAAAACTCAAAAACTCTCAAAAACTCCCTTTCAATGTAGGATGACAGTGATTTATAGATGGCAGAGGAGAAAGTATTCGTCGTATCCAGACACTTATTGAAGACTTGGTATTGTCCCAAAATAGCCTTTGGACTGAGTTGTCATGGATGAAAAAGCCGACACTCGATCGTATCCATGGGATTTTTCCTCAGGGAACTGCATGAGTAATGGAGGAAAAA
>APFE031760389.1:129226-183931 GCA_000404065.3 Pinus taeda
AGATTTTAATCTTTTTGGACCTGAGGGATTATTACACAAAAATATCGAGCACTTGTCTTGTTCGGCTCGTTAAAACTATCGAAAATTCATCCCTTTTATATTATTTTACGCTTTTTCGGACTTAAGGGATTATATAACGAAAAAGAATCTTTGGAGTCTCCTTTCCGTTTCTTTCAGACTCTCTAAAATTGAAAGAAACCTAGTTATCTTTTTCGTTAAACTCGTTAAAACCTAATAGCAACAAACTCGTCCAAATAGACGAGAACGAGTTTCACTGTCACTGGGCTCGCTAAAATATAGTGATAGGTTTGCCCAAAGGGCGGATTATAGAACAAGCATATGTTATCCTCCTCAAGATTGACAAAAATAAAGAGGTACTAGTCAGCAATGACTAGGGAAAATTGGGAAGAAAACTTGAAGAAGCTTTATTGGTAGCAAGTCGTTCTTGAACATGACACTTTCCTTCCGCATCTATGTTGGGTTGGGTTGTTTTGTTCACTGGTCATCACCATTGGTCCATCACACCATCCATCTTTGGGGTTAACTCTACCAATCTATCGTTAGTGTCGCCGATATGTTCAAGAGAAGTCATTTAGAGAATTCGCCTGTGTCTCACCCACTGCAATACATTCATGCTCCATTCCTTCATGACTGCTACCCTGAACCCTGTATTGTCAATTTTTTTCACCTCCAAAATCATTTGTTTTGTTCCGTGTTGTTGATGTGGGATTCATTAAGGCCCTCCTGCGTCGGTCACTTCTTGTTGACATCAGCTCATTATCCAAGAAGTTGACTTAGGAACAACCCTTTCAGTACTTTGAAGCTTGCATGCCTCAATGGAAAGTTTCTCACTTTCGGCAATAGGTTTACATCAATGGCCTTCGACCGAGAGATTTTACATGGTGTTCAACGCCAAGTCCTTTTTTCACACCACGTGAATTGTACTGTAGTACCTTGAGGGTCATTGCCATTATTGGTGATTCCTCTCGTGCTTGTTAACAGCTTACATCATTGGCTGGTAATCAGGCGATGTATTTCCATGTTCGACTCCAGAACATTTTTCACATGGATCGACTTGTACTCCGAGTGAAGATTGAACGAGTTTTGAAGACCCCGGATCGTATTTCATCCATCCGGGCTGCAATATATTTAGGAATATAAAGACATCAAGTGTACATCATTGCCGAACAGATGATCATCCAAATCAAAGGATGATGTGTCCATATCATCATTCTGTCACACAGACGGTTGTCTGTTCTATGTACATGAAAATGAATTTATAAAACTGAGCATGGGAATGCCCGCCTCAACTAGATCATGAAAAAATGTTGTCAAAATAATGTATCATATTGTATCTTATTACAGGTCGCCTCCCAGCTCGGAAAAACTTCAGATCCTCATAGTAAAGCATTTCACTCGACATCAAAAAGATTAACAACCTCATGCTTTAGGGGGCAACTGTTATAGAATTTTTTGGGCACTCAACCCCAATCATAAATGTCCATAAACTGAGGGCTCCTAAGTCCCTAAAAGTGTTGCTTCACTGCCTAAAGGAACAAGGTCAACTGATTACATCATCTCCCAAAAGTTTTCCACTGAAAACTGCTCATAAAGTCAAAATTGGACCATACTAAAAGCTCAATGCAAAGGGTGCGATGCATATCACCTTCCCAATGTACAGGGTGCGATGCATACTGATTTGCTCCTCTGTAGGGTGCGATGGTCGGGAATGGCCAAATGGCAGGGACAAAAATGCGAGGTGGAAGATCATGAATCTTCCAGAAGCTTCCCCTCTGACACTTTCCACTCCATTTTCGACCAGGGATGAGTAAGAGATCATCATTCTCCAAGTGGAAGCAGGAACTATCAGAGAGAAGGACACTAATTAAGACCCCAGAAGATGACTCACCTCTTTGTAATCATCTATATATGGATCCCTCATCACAGAGATCTAGAGGCTGGAATTTTGTATCTTATAGAGAAGTGTTGTTGGTTTTATGGTGTACATTCATAGTGTTGGGTGATCTAAGCTTTGCTTGAGGTGAAGAAGGGCTTCCTAGCTAGAGGATGATGCTGGGTCAGAGCACATGGTTGTAATCCTCTTGCTGTTTTTATCTTAATAAAGCTATTCTTGTTTCCTTCCATATGCTTGTATACTTGTTTACATATGCATTTATATGGTTAATACACATCTGATCATGTATTATTTATGAATTCAGATCCTTGTTTCTTCGATAGTAGTATGTTGCTGTGATTTCACATGTTCTCCTGAAGCTGGGCAGATAAAGAAGAAGCGGCGAAGCTCTATCAAGAAGGAGAGGAAATCAAACGCAAGACTCAGGTTGGTCTTATTGGTTCTTCTCTTGTCTATTTTCATAAAAGAAAACAATAGTAGACTTTGATTGTTTGTTTCTAAGATAGCCACCCATCTTAGTGGGAATAGCAGCATTCGAGTGGACACTATTCCTGGATAACAAGGAAGAAAACCTACTACAGTCATTGCGATAGAAATGGCCATCAAAGAGCCACTTGTTGGAGGCTCCATCCATAGCAGCACCTTAAAGACAAAGCATCGGTGCATGAACCAGGAAGAGCAGTTGTTCGAAAAGCAAAATTGCCACAAGGAGACAACCCATTCACCGTGATAATGAAAAATGGTTTCTAGACATGTTGTAATTTCATGGTCAATCTTTTGTAAATCACTTGTTGCATTTTAAAATGTAAACATTATGATGTGTTTCCATCACTTTGTCAACAACAATGATGTGTGTTCATGTTTTTAGTCGTATTTTACACTCTGAAAGTGATGTTATGTTTCCATCACTTGTCGAAACAATAGTGTTTGGCCTTATGTATATAAATCATTTGTTGTAGTGATGATGTGTTTTCCATCACTTGTTGAATCAACCATGATGGGTTGGCCTTATTGTCATAGCTGGGATATTATGTCCACCTTGTTGTAAACTTGACCACCGAGTATGTGTTATAAACTCGTGGCAAGTATGGGATGTTTTGGGTCATTAGTTGGTCATGTAATTCAAGCATGTAATTTGCAAAATAATGTACTACAGGATGCAGAGGTAGTAGGTGTCGGTTCGTCACTTAAGGCTCCAAAGAACAAAGGTGAAGGAGATAGAAGCGAGACTTTTTAGGACGCTTGTGATGCAGGCAAGGTATAGAGAGAGTTGTAGATTATTTTTCATGCTTTTGGAGGACAAAAAGCTCCTTAGTGGAGAGGATTGATCTAGGTGGCTCCAAAAAGACACATAGGACAAAGAGGGTTTATGAACGCTTGAAAATCAAAGTGTTCAAAATGATGTCAACCTAGGACCAGAGTGTAGATCTCATCATCTTGTTTCCAATAGTGTGAACGACACTCCAATTCGAGTCTGGATGATGGAGTTATCATGAAAATATTTTTCCTTGGTTCCTTTGAAAAAGGAGGCTTTTCCTCTAAAAATGGGTCTAAAAGCCTTATAAGGAAAATCACAGTCGGAGGGTCCAAAGAGGCAGACTTAAGGTAGGTAGACGGGAACCCCCATTTAGTGATCTCCGATTAATCGGAGTCAAGAGCATGCTATGTGAAATATCGACGATCGGCTTTGGTGGATGCCAAAGGCAAGAGCCCTGGTTCATAGCAATGCGATATGCCAATGGAAACTTGCAATCTCACCCATCAGATCAAAAATAAATCAATGGCCAGGATTAAATCAGCAGTTGGGAGATTGGCGATCCCAGATACCAAGGGGCAATGCGATAATGACATGTGATGCAATCTGGACTCTTCGATCAAGGAACAAATCAATGGTGTAGACCTAATCGGCATATCGGTGATCAGTGGATTGGTGTATCGGCGATCGATGATTGGCGATCCCCCGATATACAGGGCCATTGGCAGAGTGATATGTGATTGCGATATAGCGCAGACCCATTTATGTGGTTTTGTTGCACCAGCCGAACCTTCCGTTCAAACAACTTCTATTCTAAACCAACAGACTCCACGTTTTAAGTGGCCTTGTCAAAAAAAACGTGTTATAAAACATGATGGATGTAGAGAGACGAGGCTAGAGGGCATGAGAGCCTGAGTGCCAGAGAGCCAATGAGGAGGTTGCACCCAACGAAAAGTCATAGAACGAGAGGGCCAGAAAAATCTAGAGGTAGCTAGATAATGCCGCGAGTTACTCAGAGAAGCCTGAAAGGTAGAGTGCGTGAAATACAGAGCACCGTAGAGCCGCAGAGCTTGATCGAGGTAGTGCAAGAAGGTGAGCCAAAGAACCCAAGGATCAGGCAGAGCCACAAAACTGCAGTGACATAGCAAGAGTGCTACAAAGCCAATTAGCTAGAGATCTACATTGCAGAGAGTCCAGGGAAGTCTTCTTCTTGCAGCTGATGCTGTGAGATCAATGGTTCAGCAAGCGTCAACACTTTGACAACTTCTGTTTCAGATCCCCCTGATTGTGACAAGCCAGAAAACAATTGATGCAAAGGGAGACAAAGTCCAGATTGGTAATGGGCCCTACCTGCACATCGACAATGTGAACAACGTTATTCACGTGGATTGTTTTTGCTAAGGATATGAACATCAAACTTCAGATGGCCCCTTGGTTGTGAGGTATATGATGTGTTCATATACTTCTTCATTATGCATTATGCTGCACGGATCCTTGATTGATGTTGATGTAGGATCTTGTTTATTACATGTTGTCATGATTCCTTGCTTGATTTGATGTGGAATCTTCTATGTGATGTACTTGCTGTCATAACTCATCATGTTATGTTTTGAGATCCCTTGTTGTATGTTGTTAGGATACTCTTTTTGTCACCATGCATGTTTTTGTGTCGTACTGATAGGAGTCTTTTGATTGAAAATTCTAGTTGTGGAACATCTCTTAGAGCCACTCCTGCGTGAGGGCATTTTTCCTGGTATGATCACGACATCATCTCTTGTGTACATCGCCTTTATTGGTAGCACTTAATGCAACGACCTACAGCATCTTGGCACCGGTGCCCGGAGACGTAGTCCCTCCTGGACGAACTCCATTATCAATGCTTATGTTTTCATGTGCTGATGATTATTATACCCCTCTTCTTTTCGGCATGTAGATGATTATTATAAAGCTCTTGGAAGGGTCCTTCGTCACACCCGGACTTGGATCACCAGGAATATACACATTCTTTGACACCTCTTCACCCGTGGATGTGGCATTTGGAGCATTTATGATGGATGATGTCAACAATTTAGAGAGCTCTCGAGTGTGGGAAAAATAGGCATAAATTGTTGTTAAATAATGTGTCTGCTTGTAACCTCTTAAAGCCTCTAAAATTGTTTCTACAACATGGGGGAAAACCTCTCAATCTGGACCTTCATTAGCAGCTCCTTTTCCGTTTGGTAAAGTGGCTCCAATTGGGGATAATGGGACTAGTTTCCAAAAATATATTTTGTTAGTGTTGGTTGGGTGATATATGATGTAATAGGGAATGATTAAGCTAAGTGTAATCTAATATAAACTACTAAACACATACATATATCCTAGTTTAAACACTATTTAAATATAAATATACCCGGGAATTAAATACAATATGCGATCTACAATGATGCCCTACAACAATTGGTAATAAAGATCATTCAACAACAATAAGAAGTGAAATCCTTTAACAATAATCGTTTTGCATAAATAGTTAGCCAAAACAATTGTGAAAGATATATCGCATATAAAATCGTTCATGCATTCAGAATAAACCCAAAGCCAACATCATACAAAAGTGCAATAATGCTAAACTGTCATTCATACTTTCACACATAAAATGAATTAAAGAAAAAGTATTGTCTGATACATAAATAAAACAATATCATAAGATAAAAGTGCCATATATGACGAGGCCTGCTCATGTGCTTCAACAATATTGACCTAATTTCAATCAATCCAACATATTCTAAGAGTAAAAAAGTGCATTTCAGTGGAGCATGCTAGATATTTAAGAAAAAATAGATCTTATTCCATTCATTCCATCAAAACCTCCTCAAAAGTACAAAAGTGCAATGTTCGAAGAATGTTTCTGATAAAATTTCTGGACCCCTCTCTAAATGCATGAGAAGGGTTTCAATACTAAATTATAGGCCCTAAAATAGATTATTACAAAAATAGTTGAGGAGGTTTAAACGAACTTCCTCAGATCATGCGAAAATAAAACTAAAATAAAAATAAACTAAGTGACTAACTCCTTTGCATTTGATCTTTGATATCACAAATATTTGTCACAGGCTTGAGCTATGTTGGTTGGTCGATCACAGATTTTAACTACCCAACAAATATAGAGTCTGTTAGTGCTGGCACCATTTTTTGTGTGGAGGTTGTTAAGCATCTCAAGGTCATCCACTAGCTATATGGGTTTACTAATAACTGTCAGTATGCTTCCCAGTTTAGCTTTCTCATCTGTCTGATTACCTCCTTTTCCTTCGTTCCCGACCTCCACTACTACCCTATTGTTTGACATTTGGAAGAAACCCTGATATGCATTCTGTAACTAGGTTGGGGCCATGCAGATTTTTGTTGATGGCTTCTATTATGCTGTTTGCTACTATTGTTGCAATCGTTGTTGCCCTTTCCTCTTGCTTGAGCCGAGAATCCTAAACTATGAACAAGATGTCTTTATGCAATTCCTCCAGATTTGGCAAATCAACCTTTCTCCCATATTCTGATTATTTCCAGGTGATAAAGTCAGAAATATTTTTATAGATTTCATCATATTCAAGTCTCATGTCGACAACTTGTCTTGTTGGCTTATACTAAGGACTTATTTGCGAGATGTTCTGCCAAAGAACTTCATTCTACTGCATTAGTTGGGAGTTAAGAATGAGTGATTCCTTTATGAACTCATCTATTTGGTGATTTTCTTTACACTTATCTATCATAGCATGTATCCACACATCTCTTTCTACTAGGTTGGCCTGATGTTGTATTCACATCTGTTCAAGTTCCTGCTGGAGCTGGGCTACTTGTAATTCTGCTTGTTTATTGGATTTCTCTTGAGCTAATTGTTGTTCCAATAACAAAATTCTTTGTTCATTTTCTTTAAGCAGAATTTGGACCTTTGTTGCTTTTTCAATAGTTTCCATAGCATAGGCTCCTGCGAATTGCGACAATTTTATGAGACTTTCATATGGGTCCATGGGCAAGTCCTTTCATACAATGTCCATTGGTTCATTGTCAGGAGTCATAACAGTGGCAACGTCTAACTTTCTTTTCTTCCTCTTTCTCTTGACGACAGATTTGTGGTTAGGACTATAAAATACATCTACTGGATGAATTTCCTCAATTCTCAAAATAATTTTTGAAGTGGGGGTGGTAGGAATGAGCTCAAGATCCTGAGTGCCTACAATTTTTTCTACTGTTGTTTCTTGAGTTGACTTGTGTTGTGTTTGCTTAGGAGTCTGTATCTCAAATGTTTGTTCATCTGTGTGAAGCTTCTTATTGAAATGTTGCCATTCCTTTTCAAAATAAATAACTGGGGTTTTTGTTGACTGAGTGGATGTAGAGTGAACTTCTACATGTTTCTTTGCTGAGGTTTGCTCGACTGTTTCCTCTGTAGTTATAGCTATGTCCCTTTTATACTCTTTATTTTTATTGCCTCCCCCATTTTGAGACTAGTTCTCTGAGTTCTCTAACTCATTAGTAGATCTCTCTTGGGTTTCTTCTTCAGAATTCTCTTCGGAGCTATCCTCCAAGCTTACATTGGGAGTTGGATCCCTTATTGGTTCAATCTGTAGTAGGTCCAATGGGACCTTCAATAATATCCTTTTTCTATATACATGGAAAGCTTTAACATCATCTGGGGTAAAAAGTAGTGATGCCATGTGCGTCACTTCTGAAAATGTTTCTTTTTGTAGAAAGAGGTCATCGAAGGTGTCCTCCTCGTGGGTGAATGGTTTTACTTTCACCATAGTAGTGAAGTCTTTAGCAGTGCCATTTGGGTCATACTGCCTTCTCGGGATTGTAGCTAATTTTAGAGACTTCATGATCTCTACTTCTTTGCATGTAGCACAAACACACCACATTGTAACGGAAATGTAAGCTAAATGGCCTTCTTATGCTCTTTCAATCCTTTGCTCAACCCACCTTCCCCTGCCGTTTGGTAGGCTATCTCCCTGACCATTAATTTTTCGGGGACATAGTATGGGAGAACATGTGGTGAAGCAATGCTGCCAAATACTCTGATATAGGTAAATGTTTCCTCCCCAAACCATCTGGCCATAGGCAAGATATCCACTTCAGCTTCTTTTGAAAACTTAGGGGCGGTTGTGTTGTAGACTTGTTTATGGATGGGTAGCATAATTCCTTGACAAATATTATAAAAATGGGGGTGAAATTAAGACTCCCACAAAATCTTATGGCGCACATGGATAGGAAGTGGGTTTTTCTTGGTCCACTTCCATCCTATAGTAGGAAATTTAGAACTAAAACAGATTGCGTCCATTACAAAAGCGCTCATGAAAAACAAGGGATAAACTCTTATAGAGGGGCTTCTTTTTCTCCTATATTCCATAATGGATTTTGCCAAATTATAAGACAAAATTTGAGCCTAATCCATTATTGTTGCATTCATAGCTACATTTAATAATCGAAGCCATTCCGGGAAAAAGTTGGTTCTATTGGGTTTACCGAACAATCTACATAGCATGGATGTTGCGAAACTATAAGGGGGAGAGATAGATGTTGTAGAATACATACCCATCTTATACCATTTGAGCTTGCCTTCTCTTTCTATCTAGGCCTGTGTGATGTCTGTTGGGTCTTCATTCTCCTTAGCAAATTGCTTGAGGAATTGTTTATTGTAGAACTTCTGTGGCTCTGGTAATTGGTACATTAGCCATAGGCTGTCTGCTAAAAAAGATCCCATAACCTCTTGCCTGTGATTATGGAATTCTCTATCTGAGACATCCACCACATCAATTATCCACTTGACCATATCCGTGTATGGGATTATCTTCGGTCTTGCGGCTATGCGGTGTAGGAATGAGCACGTTGTCTTGAAGTAGGAGGCGTTAGAGGAATCATGAGCATCAACTGTGGCCTTTGCTACCAGTGGCCTTGGTTTTTCATCTTATAACAAATCATTCATGGCCTCCCATGTTGAAGTTCCTTTGTCTCTGCTGTATGTAGTATCAAAGAAAAGAGGGACCATTTCTAACTTTTTAGACGTAACTGCCTTTCCCCTCTTTGCATTTCTTCTAACAACTCTTCCTGTGGACTTTTCCTAAAATGGAGCAAAGATGAAGCTATCAGATAGAAACAAGTAAGAATGAAAACAAGGATGAATGATACAGATAACCTTGAAAAGGTGACAAGAAAGGAGTTTTAATTAAACGCAGATGAAAAGATATCGTATCACATCGAGTCGCTTTTCAATATAAATGCCATTAACCCATACTAAGTATCCACTAATGGTTCCTTATCGATACCTTTATTACTCATTAATGTTCTGCATCATAATATGGGAAGGAAAACTTTTAAGGTGGTGAGATTTAGTTGCAATAATGTTGATTTTGCGATTTGCAATGCAATATCGCAAATCACATTATCGTATATTTGATTGTGTGCTTTCTTAGAGTTCCTTAGGTTCCTGTGTGATGCGAGGTGTGGGATAAGCAGTGTGTTCTTTATTGTTCAAAGAATAGCTTGTTTGACGGAAACTTTACCTTATAAAGCATTTTTTATTGCACGATGGACTTAGGTGCTACTTTATGACATGGGCTTCAATCAGGTCTGGGCTTTTATCGCATTTCGCGACATCGCGTAGTTCGTAAGATTTCAAACCTTTCTTAAATGTTTCTGATGCAATGTGATAAGGTTTATCGTCTCATTGCAATATCGCATTTTGGATGTTTCAACATACTTTGTGAGGGTGCACCCTTTGTGAATGACGATGTGCGATACAAGCTTTATTTTAATAGGAAATGCCTTAGGCCCTAGTTTTAAATGAAAAAAAAAGCCTAATGATATCTAGGTTAAGCGTGGTGATTTCTTTTGATCACTTTTCGTGAGTTTTTCTTATTAATAAGGCTTTTGACACACTTGGTCCATCGGTATACAAAAAGGTGAGTATTTCTAGCTTTCAAAGGGTTTTGACTCGATATCTTGCTTTATTCCAAAAATTTTAAAGGAAGTGTCTAAATGCTATTTTTTTTTTTTGAAGGATTTTATCAAGGGTTCTTTTACAAAGTTCAGTTTTACCAAAGGAAAACTAATTTTGGTAGAGGAAAAGCAATTTCAAAGAGATAAAACTTAGCTTATGTTTCAAATGTAAACATCATCTTAACAATATCTACTTATACAAGCAAAAAGTCAAAATATAAAAGAGACTATTATTATAAAGGCCAAAAGTAAATGCTACTCAACTTTTATTTTCCTAAAAAGTAAAAACAATAATATACAATGAATAGAAGAGATTATCTTCTATGAAAAATATTTCTTCAGGATCTGCCTATTGACAAGCAGAGAATCTCTCTTGCCTAATAAGTCTTGCAATAAAAAGTTTGATGGGCCTATTTGTTCCACAATATGAAACGGTCCAAGCCACCTTCTTTGGAATTTGATATGCTTACCTTTTTACTCGTGTGCTTTATCCCATTTCAAATACCAAGTCTCCAATCTGAAAGGATTTTGAACTTACAAAATTTGCATCAAATGAAGATTTGACTAACTATTGATGATGTGCATGTGTGATTTTGGCCTTTTCCCTTTCTTCTTCGAGCTTAAGGATTTTTTATTGTCTCACTTTCATAGAAGAGGAAGAGGTTTCTTCAATAAATTGAACTATGTTTAGAGAGGGAATAGATACACTTGTAGGGAAGACAACTTCTTTCCCATATACCAAATTAAAAGGAGAAGTGCCTATTAAGGCCTTCTGTGTTATTCGATGTCCCCATAGAGAAAACAATAAATATTTGTGCCAATTTTTATGACTTTGATTAATGGTTCATTTGATAATTCTTATGAGATTTTTGTTTGTAGATTCAGCCAAACCATTCCCCTGAGGATAATAGTTAACAGAGTATTTAAGTTTAAAACCTCTTTTAAGAGAAAAATGTTTCATAGCATTTCCTATAAAATAAGATGCATTATCAAACATGAGGACAGATGGCAGACCAAATCTGTAATAATAAATTGATCAAAAAATTCAATGATGTTTTCAAAATTGGCTACCTTAAGTGGAATTGTTTCCACCCACTTTGTGAAGTAATCAGTTATTGTGAGGATATATTTATGCTGCTTTGAAGAGTGAGGAACGATCTCACTTATTATGTCCAGTCCCTATTGTTCAAATGGTTGCTTAATGTTGACTGGTTGCAATGGTAATGCGGGTTTACTCTGTCACCTAGTAGCTGTTTGCCAAACTTTACATTTCCTTACATAATTGTGTGCATATTTAAATAAGGTTGGCCAATTATAGCCAGCATGCAATGTTTTATGTGCTTTTGTGTCCCCTCCAAAATTTCCATCAGCTGGTCCATCATGGAGTTCCTCTAAAATCTTTTCTGCCTTAGATTTTTCAAGACATCTAAGAAAAACATAACCATAATTTATTCTAAACAACACATTATTGATGATTTGATATTGTCTAGCTTTTAACCTCAAAGCCCTTTTTCTTTTGTAACTTAATTTCATAGGGGCATATCTATTTCTCAAATAAAAGATGATATCAACATATTTGGTTCAGTTTCATTGAGGCTTACCTCATATACTTGCATATCATCACCTGAATCTTGTAGTGCTGGTAAGTTGGATGCTTCTGCTAACATTCTACAAAAACCTTGACCTTTTACAATTTTGTTTGGTCTAATCTCAATGTCATATTCTTGTAGTGTTGTTACCCAATTTGCCATTTTCTCACCTACATTTCTTTGTAAATAGATTTCTCACAGTTGAGAACAGGACTACTACCTTAGTGTGGGTTTTGAGAAGAAAGGGCCTAAAATGATTTATTGATTTGAAAACAGTGAAAGCCTTTTTTCAACATCTAAATAGTTTAATTCAACCCCTTGTGAATTGGAGTTAAAGAAAGAAATTGGTGCTTCATCTTTGTCATCGTTAACCTGTTTTAATATAGATTCATATGATTTCTCGAAAGAAAAGTTATACAAAATGAGATGATTAGAAAAATTTGGGGTTGCCAGTGAGGGAGCATTCAATATTTCTTGTTTAATTAGATTAAAGGCTTCATGCTTAGTATGTCCCCATTTACAAAGATAATTTTTCTTAATCATAGACTGCAAAGATAAAACAATTTGTGAAAAGTCAGAGAGTAATATTTTGACAAAATTTATCTAACCTTGGAAAGGTTGCATGTCTTTCTTGTTATGAGGTAAAGGGATTCTAGAAATTTCTCTTATCCTATCAGGATCAATGTGAATTCCTTCTTTGGATACAATAAATCCAAGGAGCTTTCCTTCACTCGGAGCAAAGAAATATTTCTTGGGGTTGAGAGAAATTCCATACCTCTGACAACACTCAAGGATTTGTTTTAAATCCTTTAAATGACTACCACGTATTTTTGAGTACACAGATATATCATCTAAATAGATTACCACTGATTTATTAACCAAGCCTTTGAAAGCTATGTCCATGGCTCTTTGAAATGTGGCACCAACATTGATTAACCCAAATGACATCTTTTGGTAGGCATAGGTGCCCCATTTGGTTTGAAAGTTAGTTTTTAGCCGGTCATATGGATGTACTAAAATATTATTATAACCCGAGGATCCATCCAGAAAAGACATTAGTTTTGAGTTTGTAGTTGATTGTAGTATCTGTTACATAGGAGGTAATGGGAAATTATCCTTCTGACAAGCTTTCTTAATATTAAGAAAGTCTATACATATTTGAATATCACCATTCCTTTTTCTGATGGGAACAAGGTTGTAAACCCACCTTGAATGCCTAACAAGAAAGATAATTTTGGCTTTGAGTAGCCTATTCAATTCAAATTTCACCTGATTTTCTAAATTCGGATGGATCTTTCTTAGCTTTCATTGCACAGGTTTTTCATCAAATATCATGGGGATGGTATGTTGAATTATATAAGTGTCATATGTCTTAAGGTCTTCATAGTTCGAAGAAAAGACATTCATGTATTTCTTCAAGAAATGAATGAGGCTGATTTTTCATTAGGTTTAAGACCAAGTCCTACATTGATATGCTGAGGTTTAAGGTCATTTCCAATATTAACTAGTTCAAACCACAAATTTGAACTTTGGAGTTTTGAATTAGTGGGTTTTCTGAATATGTCCTTGAGATCATATAAGTCCTCCAGCTTAACCACAAACTTAGGTATGGAATTCACGGTCATTTCTTGCTTAAACTGGGAGTCTTGTTGATCTTCATCTATTATCTGGTAATGATAAGAGCCTTCAGATGTTAGAAAACTTATGATATCTGAATCATTATTAAAGACTTGCCAATTTGTGATATTGTTGGGAATAAAAGGCCTAGAAATCAATTCAATAAAAAAGAAATCAGGGCTATAATCTTCAGGTGGAATGAGCTTGGATGCAACATTAGCCAAAATATTGGCACTTGCATTTTGGAGTCTTGGGATAGGGGAAATATTAAACGATGTAAAGTGAGAAGTGAGGTCCCGGAATAATGATTGATAATGTTTCAAATGTCTAGACAAACAATGTATTTTATGTGCGGTTGTGTCCCCTCCAAAATTTCCATTAGTTGGTCCATCATGGAGTTCCTATAAAACCTTTTCTGCCTCATATTTTTCAAGACATCTAAGAAAAATAGAATCATAATTTATTCTAAACAACACATTATTGATGATTTGACATTGTCTAGCTTTTAACCTCAAAGCTCTTTTTCTTTTGTAACTTAGTTTCATAGGGGCATATCCATTTTTCAAATAAAAGATGATATCAACATATTTGGATTCAGTGTCGTTGAGGCTTACCTCATATACTTGCATATCATCACCTAAATCTTGTAGTGCTGGTAACTTGGATGCTCCTGCTAACATTCTACAAAAACCTTGACCTATTGCAATTTTGGCTGGTCTAATCTCAATGCCATATTCTTGCAGTGTTACCCAATTTGCCATTTTCTCACCTACATTTCTTTGTATTAATAGATTTCTCACTGTTGAGAATATGACTACTACCTTAGTGTTGTTTTTGAGGAGAAAGGGTCTAAAATGATTTATTGATTTGAAAACAATGAAAGCTTGTTTTTCAACATCTAAATAGTTTAATTCAGCACCCTGCGAATTGGAGCTAAAGAAAGAAATTGGTACTTCGTCTTTGTCATCATTAACCTATTTTAATATAGTTGCATATGATTTCTTGGAAGCAAAGTTATACAAAATGAAATGATTAGAAAATTTTGGGGTTGCTAGTGAGGGAGCATTCAAGGTTGTTTGTTTAATTAGATCAAAGGTTGCATGCTTAGTATGTCCCCATTTAAAAAGATAATTTTTCTTAATCATAGATTGGAGAGGTAAAATAATTCGTGAAAAGTCAGAGACAAATATTTTGACAAAATTTATCTGACCTAGGAAAGGTTGCATATCTTTCTTGTTATGAGGTAAAGGGATTCTAGAAATTTCTCTTATCCTATCAGGATCAATGTGAATTCCTTCTTTGGATACAATAAATCCAAGGAGCTTTCCTTCACTCAGAGCAAAGAAATATTTCTTGGGATTGAGAGAAATTCCATGCCTCTGACAATGCTCAAGGATTTGTTTTAAATCATTTAAATGATTACTGCGTATTTTTGAGTACACAGTTATATCATCTAAATAGATTGCCATTGATTTATTAACGAAGCCTTTGAAAGCTATGTCCATGGCTCTTTGAAGTGTGGCACTAGCATTGATTAACCCAAATGACATCTCATGATAGGCATATGTGCCCCATTTGGTTTGAAAGATAGTTTTTCACTGGTCATCTAGACGTACTAAAATTTGATTATAGCCTGAGAATCCATCAAGAAAAGACATTAGTTCTGAGTCTGCAGTTGATTGCAGTATCTGTTCCATAGGAGGCAATGGAAAATTGTCCTTCTGACAAGCTTTGTTAAGATTGCGAAAGTCTATACATATTCGAATATCACCATTCCTTTTTCTAATGGGAACAATGTTGTAAACCCACCTTGAATGCCTAACAGGAAAGATAATTTTGGCTTCGAGTAGCTTATTCAATTCAAATTTGATCTAATTTTCTAAATTCGGATGGATCTTTCTTAACTTTTTTTACATAGAGTTTCAATCGGATATCATGGGGATGGTGTGTTGAATTATAGAAGTGTCATATGTCTTATGATCTTCATAGTTCCAAGAAAATACATTCTTGTATTTCTTCAAGAAATGAATGAAGGCTGATTTTTCACTAGGTTTAAGACCAAGTCCTAGATTGATATTCTGAGGTTTAAGGTTAGTTCCAAGATTAACTAATTCAAACCTCAAAGTTGAACTTTGGAGTTTTGAATTAGTGGGTTTTTTGAATATGTCCTTGAGATCATATATGTCCTCCAACTTAACCACAGACTTAGGTATGGAATTCATGGTCATTTCTTTCTTAAGCTGGGAGTCATGTTGATCTTCATCTATTATCTGGTCATAATAAGAGCCTTCAGATGTTAGAAAACTTATGATATCTGAACCATTATTAAAGACTTGCCAATTTGTGATATTGTTGTGAACAAAAGGTCTAGAAATCAATTCAATAGAAAAGTGATCGAGGCTATAATCTTCTAGTGGAATGAGCTTGGATGCAACATTAGCCAAAAGATTAGCACTTGCATTTTGGAGTCTTGGGATAGGGAAAATATTAAATGTTGTAAAGTGAGAAGTGGGGTCCTGGACTAATGATTGATAATGTTTCAAATGTCCAGAAAAACAATGTATTTTATGTGCGGTTATGTCCCCTCCAAAATTTCCATCAGCTGGTCCATCATGGAGTTCCTGTAAAACCTTTTCTACCTCATATTTTTCAAGACATATAAGAAAAACAAAATCATAATTTACTCTAAACAACACATTATTGATGATTTGATACTGTCTAACTTTTAACCTCAAAGCCCTTTTTCTTTTGTAAGTTAGTTTCATAGGGGCATATCCAATTTTCAAATAAAAGATGATATCGCCATATTTGGATTCAGTGTCTTTGAGTTTTACCTTATATACTTGCATATCATCACCTAAATCTTGTAGTGCTAGTAAGTTGGATGCTCCTGCTAACATTCTGCAAAAACCTTAACCTTTTACAATTTTGGCTAGTCTGATCTCAATGTCATATTCTTGCAGTTCTATTACCCAATTTGCCATTTTCTCACCTACATTTCTTTGTATTAATAGATTTCTCACTATTGAGAACAAGACTACTAACTTAGTGTGGGTTTTGAGGAGAAATGGTCTAAAATGATTAATTGATTTGAAAACAGGTAAAGCTTTTTTTTCAACATCTAAATAGTTTAATTCACCCCCCTACAAATAGGAGCTAAAGAAAGAAATTGGTGCTTCGTCTTTGTCATCGTTAACCTGTTTTAATATAGCTGCATATGATTTCTCAGAAGCAAAGCTATGCAAAATGAGATGATTAGAAAATTTTAGGGTTGCTAGTGAGGGAGCATTCAAGATTGCTTGTTTAATTAGATCAAAGGCTTCATGCTTAGTATGTCCCCATTTAAAAAGATAATTTTTCTTAATCATAGAGTGGAGAGGTAAAAAAATTCGTGAAAAGTTAGAGACAAATATTTTGACAAAATTTATCTGACCTAGGAAAGGTTGCATCTCTTTCTTGTTATGAGGTAAAGGGATTCCAGAAATTTCTCTTATCCTATCAAGATCAATGTGAATTCCTTCTTTGGATACAATAAATCCAAGGAGCTTTCCTTCACTCAAAGCAAAGAAAGATTTCTTTGGATTGAGAGAAACTCCATACCTCTAACAACACTCAAGGATTTGTTTTAAATCCTTTAAATGATTACCGCGTATTTTTGAGTACATAGTTATATCATCTACATAGATTACCACCGATTTATTAACCAAGCCTTTGAAAGCTATGTCCATGGCTCTATGAAATGTGGCACCAGCATTGATTAACCCAAATGACATCTTTTTATAGGCATAGGTGCCCCATTTGGTTCGAAAGGTAGTTTTTAGCCAGTCATATGGATGTACTAAAATCTTATTATAACCCGAGAATCCATCCAGAAAAGACATTAGTTTTGAGTCTGCAGTTGATTGCAGTATATGTTCCATAGGAGGTAATGGGAAATTGTCCTTCTAACAAGCTTTGTTAAGATTGAGAAAGTCTATACATATTCGAATATCACCATTCCTTTTCCTGATGGGAACAAGGTTGTAAACCCACCTTGAATACCTAACAGGAAAGATAATTTTGGCTTTGAGTAGCTTATTCAATTCAAATTTGATGTGATTTTCTAAATTCGAATGGATATTTCTTAGCTTTTGTTGCACAAGTTTTTCATTGGATATAATGGGGATGGTATGTTGAACTATATAAGTGTCATATGTCTTAAGGTCTTCATAGTTCCAAGAAAAGTCATTCTTGTATTTCTTCACGAATTGAATGAAGGCTGATTTTTCACTAGGTTTAAGACCAAGTCCTAGATTGATATTCTGAGGTTTAAGGTCAGTTCCAAGATTAACTAATTCAAATCTCAAAGTTGAACTTTAGATTTTTGAATTAGTGGGTTTTTTGAATATGTCCTTGAGATCATAGAAGTCCTCCAACTTAACCACAGACTTAGGTATGGAATTCATGGTCATTTCTTACTTAAGCTAGGAGTCATGTTGATCTTCATCTATTATCTGGTAATGATAAGAGCCTTTAGATGTTAGAAAACTTATGATATCTAAATAATTATTAAAGACTTGCTAATTTGTGATATTGTTGGGAATAAAAGGCCTAAAAATCAATTCAATAGAAAAGCGATCAGGGCTATAATCTTCTGATGGAATGAGCCTGGATTCAGCATTAGCCAAAAGATTAACACTTGCATTTTGGAGTCTTGGGATAGGGGAAATATTAAATGTTGTAAAGTGAGAAGTGAGGTCCTGGAATAATGATTGATAATGTTTCAAATGTCTAGACAAACCGTGTATTTTATGTGCGGTTGTGTCCCTTCCAAAATTTCCATCAGCTAGTCCATCATGGAGTTCCTGTAAAACCTTTTCTGCCTCAGATTTTTCAAGACATATAAGAAAAATAGAATCATAGTTTATTCTAAACAACACATTATTGATGATTTGATATTGTCTAGCTTTTGACCTCAAAGCATTTTTTCTTTTGTAACTTAGTTTCATAATGGCATATCCATTTTTCAAATAAAAGATGATATCAACATATTTGGATTTAGAGTCATTAAGGCTTATCTCATATACTTGCATATCATCACCTGAATCTTGTAGTGCTAGTAAGTTGGATGCTCTTGCTAACATTCTACAAAAACCTTGACCTTTTACAATTTTCGCTGTTCTGATCTCAGTGTCATATTCTTGCAGTGTTTCTACCCAATTTGCCATTTTCTCACCTACATTTATTTGTATTAATATATTTCTCACTATTGAGAACATGACTACTACCTTAGTGTGGGTTTCGAGGAGAAAAGGTCTAAAATGATTTATTGATTTGAAAACAGTGAAATCTTGTTTTTCAGCATCTGAATAGTTAATTCAGCCCCTTGTGAATTGGAGCTAAAGAAAGAAATCGGTGCTTTGTCTTTGTCATCATTAACTTGTTTTAATATAGCTCCATATGATTTCTCGGAAGCAAAGGTATACAAAATGAAATGATTAGAAAAGTTTTGGTTTGCTAGTGAGGGAGAATTCAAGATTGCTTGTTTAATCAAACCAAATGTCTCATGCTTAGTATTTCCCCATTTAAAAAGATAATTTTTCTTAATCATAGATTGGAGAGGTAAAACAATTTGTGAAAAGTTAGAGACAAATATTTTGACGAAATTTATCTAACCTAGGAAAGGTTGCATGTCTTTCTTGTTATGAGGTAAAGGGATTCCAGAAATTTCTCTTATCCTATCAAGATCAATGTGAATTCCTTCTTTGGATACAATAAATCGAAGGAGCTTTCCTTCACTCAGAGCAAAGAAAGATTTCTTTGGATTGAGAGAAATTCCATATCTCTGACAACACTCAAGGATTTGTTTTAAATCCTTTAAATGATTACCGTGTATTTTTGAGTACACAGCTATATCATCTAAATAGATTACCACTAATTTTTTAACCAAGCCTTTGAATGCTATGTCCATGGCTCTCTGAAATGTGGCACCAGTGTTGATTAACTTGAATGACATCTTTTGATAAGAATAGGTGCCCCATTTGGTTCGAAAGGTAGTTTTTAGCTGGTCATCTGGATGTACTAAAAACTTATTATAACCCAAGAATCCATCCAAAAAAGACATTAGTTCTGAGTCTGCAGTTGATTGCAGTATCTGCTCCATAGGAGGTAATGGGAAATTGTCCTTCTCACAAGCTTTGTTAAGATTGTGAAAGTATATACATATTCGAATATCACCATTCCTTTTTCTGATGGGTACAAGGTTGTAAACCCACCTTGAATGCCTGACAAGAAATATAATTTTGGCTTTGAGTAGCTTATTCAATTCAAATTGATCTGATTTTCTAAATTCAGATGGATCTTTCTTAGCTTTTTTTTGCACAGGTTTTTCATTGGATATCATGGGGATGGTATGTTGAGTTATAAAAGTGTCATATGTCTTAAGGTATTCATAGTTCCAAGAAAAGAAATTCTTGTATTTCTTCAAGAAATGAATGAAGGTTGATTTTTCATTAGGTTTAAGATCAAGTCCTAGATTGATATTCCGAGGTTTAAGGTCAGTTCCAAGATTAATTAATTCAAACCTCAAAGTTGAACTTTGGAGTTTTGAATTAATGGGTTTTTTGAATATGTCTTTAAGATCATATATGTAATCCATCTTAACCACAGACTTAGGTATGGAATTCATGGTCATTTCTTACTTAAGCTGGGAGTCATGTTGATCGTAATCTATTATCTGGTTGTGATAAGAGCCTTCAGATGTTAGAAAACTTATCATATTTGAATCATTATTAAAAACTTGCCAATTTGTGATATTGTCGTGAACAAAAGGCCTAAAAATCAATTCAATAGAAAAATGATCAGGGCTATAATCGTCTGGTGGAATGAGCTCGAATGCAACATTAGCCAAAAGATTAGGACTTGCATTTTGGAGTCTTGGGATAGGAGAAATATTAAATGTTGTAAAGTGAGAAGTGAGGTCCTAGACTAATGATTGTTAATGTTTCAAATGTCCAAACAAACGGTGTATTTTATGTGTAGTTGTGTCCCCTCCAAAATTTCCATCAGCTGGTCTATCATAGAGTTCCTGTAAAACCTTTTCTGCCTCAAATTTTTCAAGACATCTAAGAAAAACATAATCATAATTTATTCTAAACAACACATTATTGATGATTTGATATTGTCTAGCTTTTAACTTCAAAGCCCTTTTTCTTTTGTAACTTAGTTTCATAGGGGCATATCCACTTTTCAAATAAAAGATGATATCAACATATTTGGATTCAGTGTATTTGAGGCTTACCTCATATACTTGCATATCATCACCTAAATCTTGTAGTGCTGGTATGCTAGATGCTCCTGCTAACATTCTACAAAAACCTTGACCTTTTACAATTTTTGTTGGTCTGATCTCAATGTCATATTATTGCAGTGCTATTACCCAATTTACCATTTTCTCACCTACATTTCCTTGTATTAATAGATTTCTCACTGTTGAGAACATGATTACTACCTTAGTGTGGGTTTTGAGGAGAAAGGGTCTAAAATGATTTATTGATTTGAAAATAGTGAAATATTGTTTTTCAACATCTTAATAGTTTAATTCACCCCCCTGCGAATTGGAGCTAAAGAAAGAAATTGGTGCTTCGTCTCTGTCATTGTTAACCTGTTTTAATATAGCTGCATATGATTTCTCGGAAGCAAAGGTATACAAAATGAAATGATTAGAAAATTTGGGGTTTCTAGTGAGGGAGCATTCAAGATTGCTTGTTTAATCAGATCAAAGGCTTCATGCTAAGTATGTCCCCATTTAAAAAGGTATTTTTTCTTAATCATAGATTGGAGAGGTAAAACAATTCGTGAAAAGTGAGAGACAAATCTTTTGAAAAAATTTATCTAACCTAGGAAATATTGCATGTCTTTCTTGTTATGAGGTAAAGGGATTCCAGAAATTTCTCTTACCCTATTAGGATCAATATGAATTCCTTCTTTGGATACAATAAATCCAACGAGATTTCCTTCACTCAAAGCAAAGAAAGATTTCTTTGGATTGAGAGAAATTCCATACCTCTGACAATGCTCAAGGATTTGTTTTAAATCCTTTAAATGATTACCACGTATTTTTGAGTACACAGTTATATCATATAAATAGATTACCACTGATTTATTAACCAAACCTTTGAAATTTATGTCCACGGCTCTCTAAAATGTGGCACCAGAATTGATTAACCCATTTGACATCTTTTGATAGGCATAGGTGCCCCATTTGGTTCGAAAGGTAGTTTTTAGCTGGTCAACTCGATGTACTAAAATATTATTATAACCAAAGAATCCATCCAGAAAAGACATTAGTTCTGAATCTGTAGTTGATTAGTATCTGTTCCATAGGAGGTAATGGGAAATTGTCCTTCTGACAAGCTTTCTTAAGATTGCGAAAGTCTATACACATTCGAATATCAGCATTCCTTTTTCTGATGGGAACAAGGCTGTAAACCCACCTTAAATCCTTGACAGGAAAGATAATTTTGGCTTTGAGTAGCTTATTCAATTCAAATTTGATTTGATTTTCTAAATTCGGTTGGATCTTTCTTAGCTTTTGTTGCATAGGTTTTTCATCGGATATCATGGGGATGGTATGTTGAATTATGGAATTGTCATATGTCTTAAGGTCTTCATAGTTCCAAGAAAAGATATTCTTGTATTTCTTCAAGAAATGAATGAAGGCTGATTTTTCATTAGGTTTAAGACCAAGTCTTAGATTGATATTATAAGGTTTAAGGTTAGTTCCAAGATTAACTAATTCAAACCTCAAAGTTTAACTTTGGAGTTTTGAATTAATGGGTTTTTTGAATATGTCCTTAAGATCATATAAGTCCTCTAGCTTAACCACAGACTTAGGTGTGGAATTCATGGTCATTTCTTGCTTAATATGGGAGTCATGTTGATCCTCATCTATTATCTGGTCGTGAAAGGAGCCTTCAGATGTTAGAAAACTTATGATATATGAATCATTATTAAAGACTTGCCAATTTATGATATTGTCGGGAATAAAATGCCTAAAAATCATTTCAATAGAAAAGTGATCGAGGCTATAATCTTCTGGTGGAATGAACTTGGATGCAACATTAGCCAAACGATTAGCACTTTCATTTTGGAGTCTTGGGATAGGGGAAATATTAAACGTTGTAAAGTGAGAAGTGAGGTTCTAGACTAATGATTCATAATGTTTCAAATGTCTAGACAAACAGTGTATTTTATGTGCGGTTGTGTCCCCTCCAAAATTTCCATTAGCTGGTCCATCATGGAGTTCCTGTAAAACATTTTTTGCCTCAGATTTTTCAAGTCATCTAAGACAAACAAAATCATAATTTATTCTAAACAACACATTATTGATGATTTGATATTGTCTAGCTTTTAACCTCAAAGCTCTTTTTCTTTTGTAACTTAGTTTCATAGGGGCATATCCATTTTTCAAATAAAATATGATATCAACATATTTGGATTCAGTGTCGTTGAGGCTTATCTCATATAATCTTAATGAAATTTCAGTAATAACTAGTAAGCCCTAGTTTTGTGCGCAACTGTTTAACATTCTTGGAGCCTCAAAATTGATTATAATCACGATCTTAGTTGGATCCACCATTAATCCTTGCCTTCATACTACGTGACCCAACAAGATTCCTTAAGGGATGAAAAATAGACACTTCTTCAAGTTTAGCATGATATGATACCTCTCCCATGTATCCAACATCAAGCGTAGACTAGCTACATGGCGCTTCACTAGCCCAAACACCATCCAATCATCAAAGTATACCTCCAAGAACTTGTGGATGAAGTCCTTGAACACTTCAATGACTACGCGTGAAAAGATCACTGGTGCATTCTTTAGTCCAAATGGCATCATAGTATACTAGAAGCATCCCCATTCAATCGTGAAGGTCATCTTACTCCTATCTTTTGATGCGATCTTGATCTGATGGTACCCCAAGAACCCATCAGTGAATGAATATGCTTCTTGTCCTCCTACATTATCCAACACTTCATTGATGAATGGAGTCAGAAAAGGATCATGCACGCAGGCATCATTTAGCTTCCTGAGATCTATGCATATCCTTATTTCATCCTTCTGCTTCTTTTCCTGAACTACCATAGGACTTACCCAGTCGGGCTCCTCCACTGGTCCAATGGTTCCTGCCGCTAACATTTTATCCAATTCTAAGCAGACCCTTTATTTGTACTTTGGATTGAGGCGATATTGCCTCTGTTTCTTAGGCTTCATGTTCAGTTTTAATGTTATCCTAATTACTCATAAATTTCCTATTATCCCTTTCAAGTATGAAAACTTTATAGGGAACAATTCCTGGTGTTCACATAGCAACTCAGTGACCTTACCCACTGTAGCATCATCCCAATAGTCCCCTATTTTTGCAAACTTCGGCTCTACCTCTATCCCAATGTTGACTTTTCTCGTTTTCCATGGTGTGATGATATCTGGATTTTCTATCAACAACCCCTCAAATTCATGGCAACCTTTTGTTTCTAGGATATTAATGTTCCTTGGATCCTCGTCTTCCTCTTCAATAATCACATTGTAGCACTCCAGCACGTGGCACAGTTGGGTGGTCCAATCTGGTTGAATCAAATCTAAGGGATCCTGGTAGGTTTTGAAGATTGCTACTTTCACCTCCTGTAGTGCTTCATCAATGCACTCGAATCCATCTTCAAAGTTGAATATCATCAAGAATCCCTGTCTCAAAATATCCCATTCGTCTGTGCCATGGCGGAGCTCCATCTCCAGGTACCAATTCATAGGTATTACACCCAAGGTGTGACAGAACAGATACACCCAATCTGGTTGTGGTTCTGCTCCATAAGCATCGACCCATTGGGCTAAGTGATCACGTGGATCACTCCTCCCATCATATTTCTTTGTCAACCGCACCTTTGGGCGACCAAACTACACCTTCATCAATCTTCTATATTTGTGCCATCCATCGAAGTTGTCTTTATGCATACCTCACCATCTTGCAGGCATAGGCATAGCACCAAGTCCAAGGGTTGGAAGCGATGCTTCTTTAGCACTTACCTTTCAAATGCATCTATAAATTTATCCACGTTAGTTAAACCATAACAGTAAGGAAGACTTCTTACCTCCGATGATACACAACGCAGTGATTTGGTCATCATGTTACAGCGTAGTGTAGACACTTCGTGCAATCGATTCTGCTAGTGTTCCAATTCCCCATCTAAATTTGAGGTGCAGGAGCTCTCATGGTCCCATGCAATACGTCCATCAGCTATCGAATTCACCCAGTATTGATCTTGCGCCATTATCTTATAAATATGGTCCAAATCATCATCACTTTCGTAATCACGGACTAGTTTAGTGTAGCGCAATCCTTCTGTAGGGTCCACTAGTAATACTATGCGGAGCGATTTGACTTCAAATGAAATCTTCCTCTTCTTCAAATTGATCACGCTTTCCATGTCGATAGCCTAGTCGATCCCAAGGATCACATGGTACAGATTGTTGTCATCCACAATCTCTATCACTTGAAAGTCATCCAACGCACTTGTGCCTTCAATATCGACTCTCACTCCCTGTAATCTTCCCATGGGGATAATATTTTGTTGATTCACCATCCACAATTGAATAGGAGACCACTACAGTGCATTCTCTCCCATGCCTGTTTAGGAAAAAAATTCGCGTCGGACTCTAGATCCAGAATAACTTGGTCCATTTCATATTCTCCTATTTGCGTGGTGAGCCTCATCCCATGCCCTGTTCTTGCCTTATGCTTACCAATTTTCCTGACCACTCGTGGTCCCTCAGGAGCATTACCAGCACATTTATTGATCAACTCTTGTAATCCTTTTACGACCTTCTTATCGTGTAGCAACTTCATATAGGTCTCCAAAAAGGTAGTACGCATGGATTGGTCCATTTCTTCAAACTACTTATCCTGACTTCTTGAGGTAGAAGCCTCAGAAAAGCTTTTCTTTGCTTCCATGAAGGTTTCCTTCACGCACTCCAAATCAAAGACAATCTTCTTCTCTGGAGCTTTGCGGACCCATTCACCTTCTTCAGGCCACTTTCCTTTATCTTCGCTAGTTGTCATTCCACTTCGCAACATAATATTCACATTGGGGTCCTCTTTATGGGGTTCAGCCCTCATCTTCTGTAGGTTCTGCATAGGCTGTTGAGGCTACATCCCCTTTTCGCGCATCTTAGCTATTAGTATAGGGAAGTCTTCTATCACGTGGTCAAACTGAGTGTAGTATCAGCATGACAAGCGTGTTAGGTTCATACATTCTTGCGCATAGTGTCCTGGACCTCCACAATCGTAGCAAATAACTTTCCCCTGACCTCTCGCAGGTCCTCCTCCGCCTTGGCCTCATCTGCACCCCGGATATCCTCCTCATGGCCCCCCATCACCTTGATCTAGAGGCTGAGCTTCTGTCTGTATTCGATATGCGAGTGTTCTCTCCATCATTAACTCATAAATTCAACAATTACATTCATCATGACCTATTGATTGGCAGAAGTTGCAGAAGAGTTGTTGCGGTGTCTGTACAAATTTTTGCAACAAGTGGCAATTATTTGTCACATTTTTTCTAGCTACCTAACAGATAGCACACCACAGCGTGGGTCCTACACTTGTCCCTGCTTGAGCTTCCGGCCTTAGATGCATCGACCCTCCTCCTACAACATAATTTGCAAAGACAGGGAAATGATATTTATCATGCCCTTGACCCTTACATTTCAAGCACCAAACCTCTTCGCGCACCTCTGGACGAGCCGCTCTATCCTTCTTCAGACTTTGGAATTCTAGGCAAAGGTTTTGCAACTCCACCTAAATCTGTTGAACTCCTAAAGCAACATCCTAAATTGGTGTCTTATGCAATCTCATCGTAATCTCCAAAGCCTCTGCCTGGGTCCCAATCTTTTGCTATGATAAAACAACCCTTAGATGTAGCAAGAGCGAAGCCACAAACCATTCACGGTGCTGCCCATTCGTAAGATTCATCTTAGCTTCGCGGATCTTGCACTTAAATATGTGATCAAGTTCTGAGGGTGTCTCACTAGGCTTCATCATGATCTCCTTGAATCCAATGATAAATCATGCTTCAGACTTGGGCCTGCTAAATTCCTTATTCAGCGTAGTCTGAATGTCCACCAACATAGCCATTGGGTTATCAGTGCAGTATTTAATCTACCATGTTAGTGCCCATTCCTGTAAAGTTGTAACCAATGTTGCTTTCTTCATCTGATCATCTGTAATGCCCTGGGCTTCCCACATGGCCTTCACAATGAACCAAAACTGATTTGAGTCCTCATTCCCTAAGCCCTTGAAAACGGGCAATTTCACTGAATTTGTCATATTAAACAGTGGTGGAGGTGGTGGCGGTGTGGGCAAACGTGTATGCGGTGGAGGCAAGATGGAGGTGGTGCGGGTGGATGCGTTATTCGTGGGAACCCTCACCTTATTAATTGAACATCATTATGTGGAGAAGCCTGTGCTGCTTCTTGATCGTCACTTAGAGGAGGCTCAATCAATGGACTATATTCAGGTCATGTTCCTTTTCTATCCCTGAATAACTTTCCACTTTGCGTAGCTCCAAACATCAAGGTAATTGCATAACCTGCTTTTCACATAAGAGCATTTTAATCCATGTACTCAAAGACCTTAAATACTTACCTCACGGTCCTTTGAAGAAGAGTCATTTTACTTTGTTGTAGCTAACCAATGTATCAACCGTGAACTCTGTCACAAATCATCCTATGATACGATCAAGCTAGTGATTGACAACATGTACGATCTTATCTTCAAAGGCTTCCAATATCTGCACTAACTCCAGGATCCACACTATCAGACTGTCAAGCCTCCACCTTCCTTGGCCGTCTGCCAATTTAGCGATCCACTTGTATAATTCGACTGGGAAGGAATAGAAGAAAATTTTGTGTATCTCTATGTACAGATACTTGTCCAACCATTGTTATTTCATCAATCGCAGATTCCTATTCTCTTGCATCGTGAATTTGTGGATCTTTTTATCTAACCAATCTTCAATTTCCTTCTTAGTAGGATTCCAGTGATGCGACATCACACATCTCTTTATGCAGATCCCGATCCTGGAAACGAAACCATTTGTTGGCTTAGTGGGCCCTAACCCAGGTTCAACGTTAATTTGTCCAAGAAAATCCCTACACTATTGGCCCTTTTAGCATCAATCCACAGAGCACAGAATGAAGTCTCACTCAAAGCAGTATTAGTGGATGCTAGAACCAAGTTTCTGCACCCAGAGATGGTTATGATGTCGTTTTGTATGCCCTTTATTTGTCTTCATGCAGATTGATAAGACCCAAGGCTTATCAATATAACTTCCTCTTACCAGCCTCTAAGCCTCCGTGAAGGTCTACAACTATCTTTCACAGACCCTAAACAGGCGATTCAACCACTTACGCACCCCTGTAATCGCTCCTAAGTCTGTTATTATTCAGATTGGCTTAAATGCCTTATATTTTTAGTATGCATTAAGATATTTTTCACGTAATCAGATATTGTTACTTGCATTCATATAACAATGTAAAACATACAGATTCACACATCAATATAGAATTAAATCATAAACCCAGTATTCATCATAACATAATCACATTCATTCATAAAAGAAGTAAGTAAATAGATCAATCGCGGGTATTTCTAGAGTAATATTCTTTATTAATGCTTTAGATCTTCTTACAGACTCAAACTACCCCGTGCACTCAACTATAGGTGTCTGTGCACTCAGCTGCGGACTTCTACCCTAGGCCTCTGTGCACACAGTTGTAGAGCCTTTCTTCTATTAAAAAACCCTTCATTCTTTCGGCTAATGACCCATTACATTCATCACCGTGAACTAAATACTGCCTTAGAATCTTCTAAGAATCTCCTTTTTATACAATCCCATGGTCCATGGACCATGGGTAGATCTTCTAATGCTGACACAACTTACATAAAACAGAAGGATAAAACCCTTTATGACTCTTTATATCTACGCGCTCCGCGACCACAAATTGTGGAGACTTTACACTTTACATACAAAAACTTGGGCTTTCTTCCCCAAAAATTTGGCTTTTAGCCCCAAAATTGACTCTAGGGGATTTTGTCCCAACACTTTGCCGAGGTTTGTTCAATTGGTTCCTCTGTCTTTCTAGCTGTGTCCCTTTTGGACTCTTTATTTTTATTGCCTCCCTCATTTTGAGACTACTGCTCTGAGTGCTTTGACTCATGAGTAGATCTCTCTTGGGTTTCTTCTTTGAAATTCTCTTTAGAGTTCTCCTCCAATATTACACTGGGAGTTGGCTCTGTTATTGGTTAAATCTGCAGTAGGTCTAATGGGACCTTCAATAATCTCCTTTTTCTATATACATGGAAATATTTAACATCATCTAGGGTAAAAATTAGTGATGCCATGTACATCACTTTTGAAAATGTTTCTTTTTGTAGAAAGAGGTCCTTAAAGGCATCCTCCTTGTGGGTGAATGGTTTCACTTTCACCATAGTAGTGAAGTCCTTAGTAGTGCCATTTGGGTCATATTGCCTTCTCGAGATTGTAGCTGATTTCAGAGACTTCATGATCTCTTCTTCTTTGCATACATGCCCAAAATAATGTAGCGCAAACACACCTCATTGCAACAGAAATGTTGGCCAAATGGCCTTCTTCTCCTCTTTCAAAAGCACTCATGAAAAACGGGGGATAAAACCTTATAGAGGGGCTTGTTTTTCTCCTATATTCCATAATGGCTTTTGCCAAATTATCAAATAAAATTTGAGCCCAATTCATTATCGTTGTGTTCACAGTTGCATCTATTAATGGAAGCCATTTTGGGGAAATTTTGGTTTTATCAAGTTTATCAAACAATCTACATAACATGACTGTTGCGAAACTATAAGGAGGAGAGATAAATCTCGTAGAATACATACCTATGTTATCCCGTTTGATCTTGCCTTCACTTGTTGTCCAGGCCTACATGACGTCTGTTGGGTCTTTATTATCCCTTAACAAATTGCTTGAGGAATTGTTTATTGTAGAGCTTTTTTGGCTCTGGTAAATGTTACATTAGCCGTAGGCTGTCTGCTGAAAAAGATATGATAACCTCTTGCCTATGATTCTTGAATACTTTGTCTGAGATGCCAACCACATCAATTGTCCACTTGACCATATCCGTGTATGGGATTATCTTTGGTCTTGCAACTATGCGGTGTAGGAATGAACACAATGTCTCGAAGTAGGGGGCATGAGAAGAATCATGAGCATTGGTCGTGGCCTTTGCAACCAGTGGCCTTGGTTTGTCCTCTTCTAAAAAATCATACATGGCTTCCCATGTTGAAGTTCCTCCATCTCTGCTGCATGTAGTATCAGAGAAAAGAGGGATCATTTTTGACTTTTTAGATGCAACTGCCTTTCCCCTCTTTGCCATTTCTTCTAACGACTCTTCCTACGGATTTTTTCCTGAAATGGAGCAAAGCGGAAGCTATCAGATAGACACAAGAAAGAATGAAAACAAGGATGAATGATACAGATAACCTTGAAAAGGTGACAAGAAAGGAGTTTCAATTAAATGCAAATGAAAAGATATTGTATCACATCGAGTCTCTTTTCAATATAAATTCCATTAACCCATACTAAATATCTACTAATGGTTCCTTATCACTAACTTTATTTCTCATTAATGTTTTGCATCGTAAGACAGGAAGGAAAACTTTTAAGGTGGTGAGCTTTAGTTGCGAGAATGTTGATTTTGTGATTTGCGATGCAATATCGCAAATCACATTATCACATATTTGATTGTGCACTTTCTTAGAGTTCCTTAGGTTTCTACAAGATGCGATATGCAAGATAAGTGGTGTGTTCTTTATTGTTTAAAGCGTAGATTTTTTTATGGAAATTTTACCTTATAAATCATTTTTTATTGCGCGGCGGACTTAAGTGCTACTTTATCACATGGGATTCAATCGGGTCCGAGCTTTTATCTCATTTCGCAACATCACGCAGTTCGTAAGATTTCAGACCATTCTTAATTGTTTCCGACATGATACGATAAGGTTGACTTTCTCATTGCAATATCACATTTCACATGTTTCAACATACTTCATGAGGGTGCACCCTTTGTGAATGATGATATGTGATATCGGCTTTATTTTAATAGGAAATGCCTTAGGCCCTAGTTTTAAATGAAAAAAGAGCCTAATGATATCCAGGTTAAGCGTGGTGATTCCTTTTAATCTCTTTTCATGAGTTTTGCTTGTTAATAAGGCTTTTGACACACTTGGTCTAGTGGTATGCAAAAAGGCACTTTCAAATGGTTTTGACTTGATATCTTGCTTTATTCCAAAAATTTAAAAGAAAGTGTCTAAATGCTAATTTTGTTTTTTGAAGGATTTTATCAAGGGCCCCTATTTATTAATAGAATATTAGCTATTATATTAATAAATTGTTGGGGGGGGGTGGGTTTGGGTGGGTTTGAATAACACAACATAACTCAAGTACATTTAGCAATCAAACTTGTTTTTAGGGGCTTGATAGGCATAATTAGGAGTCCTAATCCTCATATAAATAGAGGATATGCCTGTTTCATTTCTCATCATCACTTGTGACTAATTCGACCTTCTTAGAGAATTCGACCTAGCTAAATTATGACTTTGTATCCTGTAGAGATGTGATCTGTGGTGGATTTTCGCTAATGGGGCTATTATTTGGATTTTTATTTATGGTTTTGGAGTAATAAAGGGGTTGTTCATGCATTCTATTTTGTAAATGTACCTTGTATTTGATAAATCTTTGTATTTTGTGGCTATTGTATGGAATGGTTGATTATCTGGGGTTTCTATGTGCAAACTTACTATTTAAAATTATCCTATGGAATATTGATGATAGTATTGCTTGCATTACCCACTTATAGAATGTGAATGACAATCCCATGGTTGAGTCTTTCGACTAGCTCTCCCCATTTATTTTTCTTCCTAAAAAAAGTGATAGTTAGGGTTTGGAACATGGGGTTTCATATTCCCTTCCTTTTTTGCCAAGATTTAGTCATTTTTAACCATCCCATAGACTCCATCACCAAGAGTAAAGGCATTGGCTCTAGTTACAAGGTTGATCACCTTGAAAATTGATCTCAAATCTTATTTCTCTTCTCTAAAACCTGATTTTGGCCTCTTAAGGTAGGTCGCTAGCTAGGGCTACGAAATATTTCTCAACGAGGGTTTGAAACTTTGCTTTGTGGAGGGATTCAACCCATGGAGGTGAGGTATTTGCCTCAAAATTGACTCTTACCATGGCTAGCTTCTCCTTTTTAGGGCAAACATCCATTACGTTAGCTAGATTGTGCCCTAGAAAATCCCTATTTTTCCCTAGGCTTTAAAGTGGGGCTTATTGAAGCCTTCGTGTTCCATAAATTCAAGGTATACATTTATTGGAAGTATTTTCTTGGCCTTGTGATCCTAGATAACCCTATTTACTTTGCATATTCTCAAGCCCTAGGTCACACTGTGCTCTAATTAGACCTTTTAGAGGATATGAATTACCTTGTTGTCCAAGATAAGCTATGCTATTAAGTGGAGCATCCCTCCATAATCCTATCATGTCACCTTATTCCTTGTACTTGATAAATCATTAAGGTGACCTAATACAGGGAAGCCTCCCTAGTGGTGAAAATCCACAAAAGGGAAAGAGGTAGTGGTTGTGGTGATTTTTATTGCTCAAACTAGTAGGGGTCCTAGGAGGAGATCCTATAGAGCGACTACTAGGTCGAGGGCAACAATGGAGCAATAGCCCATTGTCACCTCAGCTAAGTCTTCTTGCTCTTTACAGACTTTCACCAATGGGAGGAGTTCCAATATATGAGGAATCATGAGAATATCTATATATATCTATATATATATATATAGTCAATGATAAGATAAGGAAGTGATTCCTAAGCCTATTCTCAAGAGAGACTCAATTAAATGGGTTGCTTGCTTTAGATGCAAGGTGATATGCTCTCTAGGAAGGTGTAAGAGGATTCTCAAGGCCAGGGTTTGGGAATATATCTAGCAAAGATGATTCCTAGGCCTGGAAATCCTTACAGAAATTTGGTTTTTGTGTGATCTTTATGGAATTGGTGTCAATAGGTTGTGGGACCACACAGAACCAAGTAGACCCAAAATGAGGTAAAGGGTATGGAGTTGATCACCCAATGAGGGGATTAACCTAATTAGGGAGGATAAGAGGATCAAAGGATAAATTTTCTTTGAGATTTGAATTCAATGATCCTAAAGAGGACAATAGGCAAGGGAAAATTGGGGCAAGAAAAGTCCCTTGAGCTAGGGATTTTTTATATCGTGAGATTCCACCATCGGATTTGCTTCAAATTTGGAGGGATTTTAGCGAAAACCTAAGTGCAGTTATGGACAAAAAATCGAAGTGTTTGAATGGCTAGACTATTAGATAATTAATGCCCTATGTGACCTATGTAGGCTAGGCCTAGAAAAAAGGGAGGTGAAAGGAATAAGCATTGAAAATTATCACCAATGGAGGATTTGTACCTTTTCCTTTGGGAGAGATTGATTCAAGATGAATTTATAGTTTGGAATAGATTCACTTAGTCAAGAAGGCCTTAAAAACAACTTCGCATGGCATTAGAGCATGAGAGAAGAAACTTCAAGGCCTTTACACTTCGATTGCAATATTTGATGTCTTATCAAGATAAATTTTGACACAAATTATCTCTAGGAACATTCACTCATTCATACAAGGTCCATGAAATGAAGAAACACTATAAAAGTTAAAATTTCCACAATTTCACATAAGAAAAGCAATAAATATCAGCCTAATATAGCGAAAAATCCCATCAACATGCATGTGACAAAAGTAAATAACAAGAATAGAATTAAAATAACACTTACATTCCATAAAGAGTATATCTAATAATCAACTTATGCTAATAGTGAAGATCCAAGAAAAAATGAAAGATATCCAAACAACAAAATTCATCCATTCATCTAAACTCGTCCTCCAAGAAGGATAGTGAAAATCTCACAAGAGAAGATAACCCAATCCAAGTGATGATCATGAAAATGAATCATCTCACTTCTATTTATACACTCTCTAATGAATTTGATTTAGCTAAACTGGCCTAATTGTACCCTTAAAATAAAATAATGTGCATAATAACAATACCTTTCATGACAAACCCACCAAATAGCTCAATATACAAGAATAAGGCTCTCAAGAGAGTCGAATGATCAATAAAGTGAGTCATTCGGCCTTTGAGGAGGCCTAATAAAGTTTGAGGGGTGCCATGATGAAGAACTAGTCTCCAAACATAGTGGACAAGTGGTTGACCCCTTGTTTTCCAAGCAAGAACTTATTGTGCTCCCAAGTGGGTGTGGGGGCACAAGGATATCCTCATGGGCCTCCAAGTGGATTGAAATTTCCTCTAGACCATTTGTAAGGGCTAGGATGATCATAAAAGCCATCCCTCTACAACAAGAGACATCATCTAGACCATGGAACATTTTCCAGGTGTATGGTGCATGTATGGAGCCGCTTGGGCATGGTGGACTAGGTACATCATCCTCAACCAAAAGGTGGAACAAGAGTAATCAACTAGTGGTACTTGCGATCCATGAAGTACTCTCTACTATGGTCGAGTCCCATGGCTCTCAATGCTCACCCTACAAGTGCCAATGTGGCCCTTTAGAGGGCCAAGACCCCATATAGGGAGACCAATCCCAAAATTGAAACCCAACTATAATATTTCATAAGATCCAACGTGTCCCCTTGGCCTCCAATACAAAAAATCATTAGAGTAATCAAGTAAAAGAGTTTACAAATCATGGGATAAATGGGGCACTTCATGGTGGCATGTCATTCCATAGAGGGCTTTGGCCATGTACAAGTGTCTCTAAGATCACTAAGGGGTTAATCAAGGACCCTATTAGGTGGTTTCAACCTTTAAAGGGGGTGACATGTCCATGATACATTCCTCAAGTGGCAGGTTGAAAATGATATAGTAATGGAACAGAGTGGGATCAAGGAAAACATCTAGACTACATGTCATGGAACAAGGGTAGCTATAATCGGGGAAGCCCACACCTGGGTATATGGGTGTAGAAGGGAGAAAATCATGGTACATGAGTTACCCTGGCTGTTGTTTTTCCACCCTTCTTCATATGCCTTTTCCCTTTGATTTTTTTCTTCATAATTGCTTTGGGCTTCAGGGGATGAGAGCAAGATGTGTAATATATAGTAGTGGACACCCCCTTAAGGTGGGGAAGTTCATCATCCACCGGGGCTTTGAACAATCATGGGTTCCTTAATGATGGAGGGGGCTCATTAAGGGCCCATAGGAACCAGGGTGATGACCATGGATAAGGGGTAAAGCTCATGTTTGGCTTTTTCCCATGTGCTAGATTTATATTTCTTGACCATCTTTTGCATTTTGTGGTACAATTTCCTGTTGAGATTTGCAAAATTATGCTCTTTATTTTATTTTTAGTTGCATCAACCTCTAGGGCATATTTATAGGCCCGACCCAAGGTGTGGACAAGGGGGGGGGGGGAGGCTAACCCTATGTGGACCCAATGGACACATATGGAACCAAATGAGAAAAGAGATGAATGGGGCTAAAATGAGTGGAATGAGTGTAATGTAGGTGGTATCAGGAAGCAACACCACGCAACCAAACTTGATATTTCTCATGTAGTGTCATCCCTAAAGATAATGGCTACTAAAGGAGATCCCATGAAACAAGGATACATGGGTAACCATGAAATCAGGCATTGGAGACAAGAATACAGACTTAACCCACTCTTTCCACCGAATCCCCCTACCAACCCATGCCCAAAAGTTCCTATGAAAAGAAAACAAAATTACTCAACCAAAATAATGAAAAGTCACACCTTTGGGGTCGGGAGGCCCACCTTCAAACACACATTCATAACAGATGTGCAAGGGACCACATGGCTAGCTCTGTTAGTAGAGAAAAAGGCACATCAAGTTATCTGGGGGCCGTAAGGGTATGGTGGTTGAGGACCATCTAGGAGAAAACTTTTCTCTTGTATACACTACCTACAGGTTGTGGGTAACTACTGGCTCCAACTGGGTCATGAGCTCTTGGAGAGGTGCATGAAGCTACTCGAATGGGAGCTCATGAGAACACCAATAATCTCTTGGTACCACAGACCTATCACCTACACATATCAAAGACCAAGCTCATGGGGCAACATGTTTTTGTGGTGTCTTATGCTCACCCATGCTTAGTATTAGGCCACAAAAATCAACAAGTAAAATGAAATTTCACTCTAAATGTGGTTAATCTATCATGAAAATATCATATGATGTTAGTTCTAGTGAGACAATGAGTATGGAATGCATTGTACCTAATGAGCACCAATATTGTAGCAAGATTGTTGCAGCTCCTGGAGCTACCAACTTTACATTATCAACCCGGGGTTCATACAAACCTGGAGGTGACAGTGTTGTATACACAAGTAAAATTGATGGTTCTACCTTTTGTCATTGTTCAGCTAGCGAGAGACCACTAGGGTTTGCAAGCCAGACTTCTACGGATTCAGAAGAATCTTGGTTCCTTGATGAAAGAAAGAGAAATCTAATCTAAGAGAGAGCTGATCTACTGCAATAATGAAAGAGACTGAAATTCAATGCTAGGGCATATCATTTCCTAATTAACTTCTAAGAGCTATGCTTTGCAATGATGCTAAATTAACATGAAAAAAATGCTACTGTCCTATGCATGAAAGCTAAGAACATCAAACACAAATGTTGTGCATGTAAAGGATTGTAAGAAATTTGTTTTTTCTTTTTATGCTTTTCATGAAAAGTCAAGTGTGCAAACTAATCTATATTGGTGATGTGGCAGGTGTTTTAGGGGCACTGCTGGGTGGCTGGAAGGTTTGGCGAAACCTTGGGTGACCTTGGGAGGCTTCGTAGAGGTTTTCCCTCAATTCGGCCTCAAAATAGGCCACTACAGGGAAACCTACAGGATGTACTAGAAACTTATAGGATTCCTTGTATTTCTATAGGATGCAGCTGTGAGAAAAACGATGGGTGTTGGAGGTGATGGAAATATCAGGGAAGGTGGTTGATGGCTAGAATGGAATGAGAAAAGGCTTAGGATCACTCAGAACCGAAAACCAAGTTTAGGAGATGATTAGATTCACTCAAAATGCTTGAGGGAATTTCTATGTAAAATGATGAAATTGGTGAAGGTTTTGATGAAAACGAGGAATTGCTATGGGTGAATGAGGTTGGAAGGTGGTTGCTTGATATGAGATATCTGCCTACTTCTGAAGTTCTTGCTTTGCATCAAACATGTGTAATTTACAAAAAAGTCATGAAAACAAGAAGAATTTGGATGAACTAGAAAAGTAGAATTTAATGAACTAACTGTCTACCTTATGCATGAATAAATTGTTGAATAACATGGAATCATGGATGAGATCTACTACAAGGATGAAGATATAAAATATGGCAATGAAATCCTATTATGCAAAATTGATCAAATGCTAGTTTAAGTACAACAAATTCTAAATATTGTGAAAGAAATGGAAATCTCTCTTTTTGGGTTGCATAAGGGTCTTTTCTTCAAATCATGATCCCAAAAGGAAGGAGTGAGGCCAAGACACCTACTAAAAACTTTGTGGAACCTCTTTTATCCCTTCTAGCCTACTACTGAAGTAAGGCATAAATAGAAGCAAAATAGTAAATAATTAATCGAATCTACACTACTTGCAATGGAATACTTCTAACAACAATTTAACCATGAATTTATGAAACTAAGCTAAGCATAAAGATACAAGAAGAGGAGCTTTTGTTGCTAGGGTTGGGCCCTAATGCAAGAGATTCAACCCTCTGAGTTAATTGAGTATTGAATCAAGAACAAACTCATTCCTATTTCCAAAATAGAAAATTACATCAAAAAGTCTTCCACAAGTCTGGAGCTCGAAAATACTAGAGTTTTACAACAAAAATTTGAATCCTAATGAGGCTCTAGGCATCTCCACTTATACTACTGAAGACTCCAACGACTTCCTTAAATTTAGGGAGTCTTGGCTCCCAAACTCGAGATGAGCTACTCTTTGTCTATCACTTGCTCGGTTGCCGTCTAATCTTCATGGCTTGGCTGCTTGCACTCCGAGTTCGTGGAATTAATGAAGGAATATTTGAATGGGGAAGGAGTAAATGAGGAGGATTTTCCTCCTACAATCTCTCTCCCTTGTCCCTTTCGAGTTTAAAACCTTAGTCTTTGCCAGAATTCCTTGATTTTCTCTTCCACATCTCCATTCAATGCATATTAGTCCACTACACATAATATCTCACTTTAACTCATCTCATTAAACAAAACATAATCAAAACATGTAATAAGTTGTGATAAAAGTTGGTTTGACTAAGCTAGGACTTGAATTAAGGCCCATATAATTACCCAATGATGAGGCTCATCATCACCCCCTACTGAAAGTGTTGCTCATCCTCTAAGCAACTCAATCAATATCCATGTCCTTCATAGCTCTAGTGGCCTCCCTGACATCCCATGCCTTTGTTGTAGTTTCCTCTTCTTGTTCATAGAAACCTACTTTTTTTTCTACCTCCTCCCACTACCTCTTTCCTTCTTCTTCCTTCCTTCCTTCTAGCATTCCTAAGAGCAGTGGTGGATTGAGTTTCAAGCCAATCCAATTGACTTTGAACCTTCACATTGATTGCTTGTACATGGGTGTCCTGTTTAGTGCTTCTCTAATTCATTGAGGAGAGTGGTACTCTCTTATCTTTAAACTGTATGGAAATGTCTTCCATCTCTCGAGGAAAGCATGTATGATGTCATCCCCTAACAACTTGAACACATCCTCAAAATGTGAAATTGCTTGCTCTTGGGCAACAAGACACCTGGGTACAAGCTGAGGAACATTTGCAATTAAATTATATGTGTTGATGAGGGCCATTGGATTGGACTACTCAGCTCTAATCATAAGGGGTTCTATTTGTTCTTTTTCCAATATCTTCTTCATTTCTGTAGCCCTTGCTTCCTCATGGTTCATCCATGATGCCAAAGCCATCAACTGTAAATCTCCTAGCTTGGCATTAGGGTCCCATACATTCATGTCTATTAAGGCCATGTTATGCAAATAAAACTTAGACATCTTGGCCATGTCTTCCAATGTACTTTGATCACAAAGATCAACGAATTGTCTATAATCCTGAAATGTCATAGTGCCTCTCTGTGCTAGGGTCTTGATTTGGAACTGCAGCCACTATTCGTTGAGGTATAGGGCATAGGATTTAGTTGGAATTGTACATTCGATTGCTTCCAAAGAGAGACTAGCCATTCATGCAAATTGGTCCTCTCTTTCTTGCAGTTGTCCTTTCAACCATGCATTTTCTATCTCTAACTGATTTCTCATTATGGCCTCTCTGTCTCTCAAGCTACTTAATTCTCTGCCCATCTCCTTGAGCTTCTCCTCCATGTTACCAATGTCTTCCACCCCCTTGGATTTGGAAATCTACATCCATCGATGAGTTCTGTCTCTCTCTTTCTCAAGCTCAAAGAATAGTGGAATAACAAATTTTTGTGGAATGACCCTACCCCCTTCAATAAATCTGTAGTAAGAGTCAAGGTTAGGTTGGGGGCTAGGTTCCTTTAACTCTGGGTCCTCTTCTTTAGTTTCTTGCTATAGGCTTCCCTCCTTATCCAATTTTTGAGTCTCCTGTAGGTTTAACAAAGTATCCTGTAGGACTGCTTCAACTTCCTGTAGGTCCTGCAGTGTATCCTGTAGGATTTCTTTTCCTTTGGATGAGGTGTATCTAGTTATAGGCCTTCTCACATAGCTGATAGGAGACTTAGGAGGAGGCATTTTCTCCTGCTATTTAGGTGAGTCCTCAATCACAATGGGAATTTTGGTTGGTGTTTTGGGTTTCCCCTGCCTTATCCTTTGCACTTTTCCTTGTCCTTAAATATAAGGGGGTCTGCCTATGTCTTTTACCTTTCTATTTGATAAGGGTGCTAAGAGAAGTGAGGGAAGTTGTTGCTTCTCTATCAGTGGCCTTTGGAGACACCCTAGGTGACTCCTCCTTGTCTTCTGCCTCCTCTTTTTCATTACCTTTTTCCTCTCTGTTTTTCCTCTCTTCTTCTCCTTCTAACTCCTCATCTTGTTTATTAGACTCTTGTTTGTCATCTTCCTCTATTTACTCATCCTCTTCCTCCTCTTTATCCTCTTCTTCCTCCTCATCTATCTCATCTTCATCCCCCTTTGCTTGTTCTCCCTCTATTTCAGTTTCTTCCTCATCCTTTTCACTGACAGTAGGACTGGTGTCATATGTGAGGGCTTTGATATCCTCTTCTGTCTGCATGTCTCTGAAAATTTCCCATTTGATAGGAATTCTGAGGTTGTGGAGGGAATCTTCTATGATGATTCTAATTAACCCATGGTGGGTTAAATATTTATGATTTCCCTCTTGAACTTTTATGCTTGTGTCTATCAGTGATTGTAGAAGGAAGTATGGTATGTTGAGCCTGTGGTGAGGAGGTGTTTCTGCTCCAAACCTCAATTCTTCAAGAAGCCTAAAGTGATACCCATAAACCACACTATAACTACCCTCACATGAGATGTGTTTGATAAGGTGGTAGCTCACCTCATTCCATGGGTATGGTAGGATTTCTCTCCTTACTCCATTTTTCTCCTCAACGGGCTTTTCTCCCTCTAAAAAGAACTTCTTCTTGGCAACCTGGCTATCTCCCTTGTCTTCCTTTCTCCAAGGAAATCCTAGGGGAAGTGTGGTAATTCTGCTTATGAGTTTAGAGGTGAGCTCTATGGAGAGGCCTCTCACCACAACAGTGGCATGAATTCTATTTAGTGGGATGAGGGAGAGAGAAAACTCTCAGGCCACTTCATCATCATACCCTCTTAATTTTTCAAAATACCCCATCCAATTATGTCTTGTGAAGATTTATAACACCTGAGGGTGTTGGTGTATTCTCACAGTATTAATGGGCTCCCTTACATTGAACACCCCTGTCATTTTGTTGATGAATTTGGAGGAGCTGAGATGGTTGACATAAATTTTTTGAATGCAGAAGTAAATAACTGAAAGAACTGTGGAGACAATTCTATTACACAACTGCCAAATTAACTCTCCACTAGGGGATTTTATATTCAATTGTCTTTGAAAAAGTGAAGGAATTATAGAGCCTACCTCTTCATAGCATTTTTTGTAGCCAACCACCGTGTTTTCCCCTCTGAAACTCCTCTCAGCCAATCCTGTAGACTGTTTGTTTGTATCCTATAGGTTTCCTATGCTATCGTATAGGATTTCCTGTGCAATCTTGTAGGAAGTCCTGCGCAGGAGACAGGTGGAATTTTCCTCTTCTGTGGGTTGCCTGGGTATGAGAGTGACTTTTGCAAGAGTGAGCCTCAAGGAAATGCATGCATGAGTGCATGGGGCTCAATAAATATTTCTTCTTATGGCCGAGTTATGTGAGGTGATGTGCTGGTAGCGAAGTTACATTTTCTATTTTTGGACTGTTGGTCCCCATTGCCACCTCATCATTTCCCCCTCCTCATAATCAACTACCATTTCATGCCTTCATAGACTTAACTGTTTTTGTCCTGCTCTTCTCCTTTTTTTGACTTGACTGTTGCCACGTGTGGGAGGACCATTTGTTTTTTCTTTTTCGACTAAACGAAGGTGGCCAAGATAATTGGCCACCTTTCACTTATAAACCAACTTATTCATAACCTTGACATCTTTTGACTACATTATGCAAATGAGAGAGTGAGCGAGATACTTAACTGTGGTGCTAACCCTCGCTGCAGTTGTGGAAGACTGGAGGTGCTTGTTGTGTGTTGGTTGCATGCTATTTTTTCCTCTCACTTTTTTATTGCTCTTTGATGATTCCTTTGATGTGCAGGTACCTAGTGTTGAAGATGTTGGTGTTGTTGTTGCTTTGGAGCTCCTTCTGCTCTTGGATCATTATGCGGGAAGCTTGCTGCAATCACGATTTTTATTCTATGGGATACACTACTATAGGATTTCCTACTGGATGTCCTGTAGCTACTTCTCCCTTAGAACTCTTAAGTATGCACTCTGCTGGGATTTTGAGGATGGTGACATGGATTGAGAGGAAGACTAGGAGTGTGGAGAAATGAGACATACTCAAGTGTTGCTCCCTTCTACTCTCTATTTCATGTTTTTTTCTTTTTTCTTTTTTTTTGTTTTTCTCTTAAAGACCATGAAATATTATTAATATATATATATATATATATATTATATATACATAGTAGGTCATTTTTTGCCCTAGGTCACTTCCTGTAGGATTCCTGAGCCACTTTAATTCCATAGGATCATCCTGTAGGTTTCAGGGGTCCTATAGTTTATAGGGATTCTTGTAGAAAACACAAATCCCATTGTAACTAAAGCAAAGGAGTTGAAAATGGAGAAAGGTGGAGTATGAATGAAAATTAAGTGGGAAAAATGTGAGTGAAATAGGTCGCTTTTTTATCCTCCTTTGTTCTCTGTCCTCCTTGCTGACCTGCAAATAGAATTTTTCATGATTTTTTCTCCCTTTTTTTTTTTTTTGAAAACAACTAGGCTGACTTTAAGAGGTTTTCATCCTATTTGTTTGCCCTGGGCGCCTCAAGAGAGGTTTTCACCCAGGGATCCTTTTTTTTTTTTGAAAAAGACTAGGCTGACTTTAAGAGGTTTTCATCCTAGTTGTTTGCCCTCGGCACCTCAAGAGAGGTTCTCACCCAGGGATCTTTTTATTTTCCTTTTCCTTTTTCTTTTTTGATACCATTGGGCTGCCCCAAGAGGATTTCAACCCAATAGTGGGACTCAGACGCCTCATGGAGGTTTTCACCTAAGTCCTTATTTTTCTTTTTCTTTTTTCTCTCAGTGATTTGATGAGGCGGGAGCTGAAACTTGCTCCACTACCATCACTGTTTTATTGATACTATCAATGAAATCTTGCTTTGACAATGATCTTTTGTAAAATTTCAATCGGTGTCCATTAATAAGTAAATTAATGGCCTCTTCATCTATGGTTATGATCTGCACTAAACCATTATCATGACATCTCTCTATAACATAAGGTCCTAACCATCTTGTCCTCAAATTTCCCTTAAAGTCTTTATATTTGGAACCATATAACAAGGCCCAATCACTATCTTGAAATTGTTTATCCTTGATGTTTTTATCATGCCATACTTCCTCTAAAGTTGGGTTACCTATGTGTGTAGGAGGGCCTACATTATGAACTCATCTAAACCATTTCACTGCAACACTCTCTCTTTTTATGCACCGATGAGATCTAGATCTAGTTGGGCTACCATCCTTAGTGTGTTATACTCAAACTCAATGGTCATCAGGGCCTCTTTCCCATAGAGCATCTCATAGGGTGTGAATCTAGTGGTGTTCTTCCAAGTGGTATTATAGGCCCAAGTGGCCTCAACTAGTCTATCTGCCCAATCTTTCCTGCTGTCGTTAACCACTTTGGTCAAGATGCTCTCCAGTATTCTGTTGGTAACCTCTACTTTCCCATTAGCTTGTGGGTGATATGGAGTGGAGGTCCTATGCTTGATCTTGTGCTGGCTGAGAAAGTCTTCAATCATGTTGGCGGTAAACTGGTTACTTTGATCAGTGACTAGTTCTATAGGGTACCCAAATTTGTAAAATACATTCTCCCTTAAAAAATCAGCCACCTTCTCCTCTGTTATTGCCTTAATTGCCTTGGTTTCAACCCACTTAGTCAGATAGTCAGTGCACACAATGACGTATTGTTTTTTCTTGGAAGGAGGGTCAATAGGTCTAATGAAGTCCATTCCCCACTTGTCAAATGGCACGAAAGTCACTTGAGGCTACAGATATATTTCACCCCCTGGAGTAGGCTTTCCTATCCTTTGGTGCTGATCACACTGACTAGTATATCTTTTCACATCCTGATGAAGAGTGGGCTAATAGTAGCTTGCTTGTAACACTTTGAATGTTATCCTCTTTGCTGCAAAGTGACCTCCACAAGGCCCATCATGACATGTCAAAAGGATGTCAAAGACTTCCTCCTCCCCGACACACCTTCTCAAGATTTGATCTGAGCCAAGTTTGAAGAGATTTCCCCCAATCCAAGTGAAGGGGGTTATTTTCCTTATAATCTTACTTTTCTCTTTGGAGGACAAGTTTGGTGGGAACTATGTTGATACCAAATAGTTTGCTATGCTAGAAAACCATGGAGAGAGAACTAAAATGGCGAACAAGTGCTCATCCAATAACTGGTCATTGACCATTCCCTCTTCACCTATAGGAACATTTAATCTGGACAAAAATTCTGCAACAACATTTTCGTTACTAGGTTTATCAACAATAGTTAGATCAAAATGATGTAATAAAAGCAACCATATTATAATACGAGAATTCACATCGGATTTATTCATTAAATATTTGATTGCAGCATGGTCAGTATGGACAAATGTTTGATAGCTTGTAATTTAATGGCAAAATTTTTCACTGAATGCACAACAACTTGGAGCTCCTTTTAGGTCACTGTGTAGTTCAGTTCAGCCTTTGACAGATTCTTACTGATAAAGTGGATGGCATAAGGAAATTTTTCATCTATTTGACCTAGGTCTGCTCCTATGGCTTTCTGTGAGGCATCAACATGAATGTGAAAAGGAAGGGCCCAATTTGGGCCTCAGAGAATTGGGGCAGTGGTTAACTTGTTCTTCAAGATGTCCAAGGCCTCTTGATAGCTTTTTGACCATATAAACTCAGAGTCCTTGGCCAACAACCCAAATAAAGTAGAGGCCAACTTGCTAAAGTCATTTATGAACCTTCGGTAGTATCCAACTAATCCTAGGAAACTTCTAGTACCTCTCTGCTTTTGAGGAGGTGGGACCCTTTGGATGACAAATATTTTGTTGGGTTCCACCTCCAGTCCTTGTTGAGATATTGAATGACCCAGAATGGTCCCTTCAGTCATCAAGAATTCACATTTCTCGGGATTGAGAGACAGGTTCATCTTAATGCATTTGTGCAGTACCTTACATAAGTTGGATAAAGCCTCCTTGAAATCACCTCCATAAGGTGTGAAATCATCCATATATATTTCTACCACATCATGGACCAACTCACAAAGATACTTAGGACTTCTCTCTCACAAGTGGCAGGAGCATTTCATAGGCCAAAATGAAGAACCCTATAGGCAAAAGTGCCCCAAGGACAAGTGAAGGTGGTTTTATCCTGGTCTTTCGGGCTAATTTGGATTTAGTTGTACCCATTGAATCCATCTAGGAAAGAGAAATTTTGTTCCCTTGCCAGGCCATCTAGCACTTGGTCGATGAAAGGTAGAGGGAAATGGTCCTTCTTTATGGCTTTGTTAAATTCCCTGTAATCGATACAAATCCTACACTTATCATTTTTCTTGGGAACTAACACCAGAGGGGAGACCCACTCACTCTCAGAGATACGATAAATGAATCCATAATCTAGTAATTTTTGTAGTTCTTCTTTGACTATATCTTTAAGAGTTGGATTTATCCTCCTTTGGGGTTGTCGGACTGGCTTGCAACATTCCTTGATATAAATATGGTGAGTACGCATTGAGGGCTGCACTCCCTTCATTTCTTTGTAACTCCAAGCGAAGGCATCTAGATGTTCCTTTAGCATGTTCCACAACTTCCCCTCTTGGAGAACAGAAAGAGATGGATTGATTTTCAAAGCTTTCTTAGGGCCTAATTCTATGGTTTTGACATTGAGAGGGTTGGAATCATCCAAGTACAGATCAATTGGATGGATGTTCTGGGTTTCCTTTACTACTTCTTCTAGGGAAAATATACTGGGAGTTGGACTTTAGAGCAGGTGTTCAATCAAATTGTCGTCATCTTGTTTTCCTCCTCCCATGGTTGTTTCTAAGGTATATAGTTGGGTAGTATAAACTTCATCTTCTTCCTCCTCTTTCAGCCATAAAGGTAAATCATGTTCTAGAGATGGCTAATCAGAAGGGTATATGACTAACTGCTTGGACATATGCCCATTCTTGATGGTCATATTCCAAGCTCTACAGTTGATGTAAGCATCGACAGTGGCCAACGAGGGCCTCCCAAGAATGAGAGGGTAACCAGTAAGCTTAGTTTTAGGTTGGAGAACTAGGAAATCTGTAGGGTACTCCCAAGAGTCAATGGTGACCATCACATCCTCCACAATCCCCTCAGGGGTCATTGTGGAGTAGTCTGCAAGTTGCAGGACCGTTGTGGTCTTTCTCAATGAACCTTGGAGGTTGAGATTGAGCATGGTGTCCTTGGTCATCACATTAATGGTAGACCCAAGATAGATCAAAGTGTGTGGGACAATGGTGCCATTTATGTGCACATCTACTACAAGGATTCCAGGGTCCAAATACTTTAGATAGATTACCTGCCCAGCATTAAGTTAGACAGTTGTCTGATGACATTAATGGTAGGGGCATCTCTTTTTCACCTCCGTGGATGCTTGAAACACTTCTCCTTAATCAACTTGTTGTAAATAGGTACATCCTTGATGACTTGGAGAAGTGGAATCTTGACACGTAGGTTTTTCAATTCTCCCAGAAGTTCAATCTCTTTTGGGGTAGGCTGGGGTGGCTAATTTAATCTCTCAGGAAAGGGTGGATATACTTTAAGAATGCTTTCCTCTATTTATTCTTCAACCTCCCTAGGTGTTGGTGGAGGTTGGTTATCTGAGAGAACTCTCCCAGATCTCGAGTTAATTTCCTGGATCTCCACAACATAAGTTGGATATGATGCCTCTCCATTGTATACATGTTGTGCCTGTTTTTTGTTCCGGTTCGGATTTGGCTGGGTAGACACCTGGGGTTGTTTCGGTGGAGAAGAGTGTAACAGCTATGGTTGGGCAGGTGGTGAAGGCGATAAAGCTAGAACATTGTTGTATTGGGTCCTGCACCCCTGGGGCGGTACATTCCACTGAGGTTGTGGTGGAGCATATGATTGAAATCACTGGCTGGCTGGCTGGGAATGATATTGAGATGAAAAGGACTAAGGAGGAGGTGTAGACCAGGAAGGATGAGCAGGGGGTCCCTAGGAAGGTATGGATGTTGTCTGTTTGGGGTTATAATATGCATGGGATGACCATTCGATTCCTTGCTAGTATGGCCTAGGCCCATGAGGTCTCCTTTGGTTTATGTAACAGTGATGCTCAGTGACCCCTTCAGCTCCTTGATATACAACTTTGGGTCTAGGCAAAGAAGGGCACTTGTATGTGGAGTGGTTTTCTTCACAGACTGAGCAAATTTCAATAGAATTCAATGGACATTCATTCCTAGGGTGCCTCTTGGTGCATCTAGGATAGAAAATGGTCAAGGCTCTCTCGGCTTCCTCCTACTTTCTCCTAATGTTCATTGTGTCCACATGTAAGGCAAGGGTTTGCAGCATCTCACTCTTGAAATGTTCCAACATGTTTCCAATTTCACCCTTGATGGATGAATTGGAAGAGGATGTACTGACCATAGGTTGACTTCCCCTACACTTTTTCCTAGTTTCCCTAGAATGGTTTCTTAAGACAGTCTTGATATCCTCATAGGGTAACTGGTATATATCTCCTCCTGCTAACAAGTGTAGGGTATCAAAAAGGTCTTCCCTTACTCCTCTAAATAGGACTAGCTTTAGTGACTTAGGGTCAAGTGTGTACCTGACCCTTTTGTAACTAAGCTAGAACCTTTCTTCATAATCCTCTAGGGATTCATCATTACCTAAGGTCATCCTAAAAATTTCTTCTTTAGTATCCTTAGACCTACAATAGTCTTGATACTTATTGTTGAATCCTTGTTGCATTTGAGCCCAAGTTGTGATGATATCCCTAAGTAAACCCATGAACCAGCGCAAAGCTGCATCCTTGAGGGTAGATGGAAATAGTTTCAACTTTTGCTCATCATCTATATAGTCATAGGTCCGACATATAACAACGAACTCAAATAGGAAAGTATTGGGGTCTTCTATGGTCAGGCCATGGAAATGAGGAAGGAAAAAGGGGCTTATATTTTTGATCTTAGTGTCCCCATTGGTTTCCCTAATGGGGAAGGCACCCTCAACTCTCTCTCGATTCCCTCTATCATTTATATTTTTAGCCATTGGCTCAGTAGGAATGGGTTCTTCTTTTTCCCCTGTAGGTTCTTCAAATATGCCCGGTTGCTCACCTAAGGGTTCCTCCAGTTCACAACCACTAAAGAAGAGGGAAGTTTGGCTATTGGATGCAGTGGGGGTATTTGGAAAAATTTTTCCTAAGTTATCCCTATTCCTACAAGGCATGAAAGGAAACGTTTTTGGTTTGGTTTTGTGATTTTTTTTAAGTTTGAAAGTGCTTTGCAGAACTGAATTTGCAGATTGAATGAAAACTACTTACTAGATAAAAAACTAATTGTTGAATTGAAATCTAACTTGCAGAATTAAAATTGCAGACTGAATGAGAACTACTTAATGAATGAAAAGATTAGCTATTTGCTTGAAATCTAACTTGCAGAATGGAAAGGAAAGCAAAGAATGCAGAATGAAAAGAAAACTAAATTACTTTTGCAGAAATGAAACTAATGGCAGAATAGTAGAAACAAGAAGTAGAATAAAGAAAGCAGTAATCACATATTACTCAGACACCTCCCCGAAAAAAATGCCAAAAAGTGATGAGCACCAGTATTGCAGCAAGAATGTTGCAACTCCTAGAGCTACCAACTTTACATTATCAACCTAGGGTTCGTACAAACCAGGAGGTGATAGTGTTGTATACACAAGTAAAAGTGATGGTTCTGCCTTTTGTCACTATTCAGCTGGCGAGAGACCAGTAGGGTTTGCAAGCCATACTTCTATGGATTCAAAAGAAGCTTGGTTCCTCGATGAAAGAAAGAGAAATATACTCTAAGAGAGAGTTGATCTACTACAATAATGAAAGAGACTGAAATTCAATGCTAGGGCATATCATTTCCTAATTAACGACTAAGAGCTATTCTTTGCAATGATGCTAAATTAACATGAAAAAAATGCTACTATCCTAAAGCATGAAAGCTAAGAACATCAAACACAACTGATGTGCATGTAAAGGACTCTAAGAAATCTGTTTTGTCTTTTTATGCTTTTCATGAAAAGTCAAGTGTGCAAACTAATCTCTGTTGGTGATGTGGCAGGTGGTTTAGGGGCGTTGATGAATGGCTGGAAGGTTAAGGAGATGGATAGAAGGTTTGGTGGATACTTGGGTGACCTTGGGAGGCTTCCTAGAGGTTTTCCCTCAATTTGGCCTCAAAACAGGCCACTACAGGGAAACCTACAGGATGTACTAGAAACCTATAGAATTCCCTGTATTTCTATAGGGTGCAGCAGTGAGAAAAATGATGGGTGTTGGAGGTGATGGAAAGACTAGGGAAGGTGGTTGATGGGTGGAATTGAGTGAGAAGAGGCCTAGGATCACTCGGAACCCAAAACCAAGTTTAGGAGATGGTTGGATTCACTCAAAATGCTTGAGCGAATTTCTATGTAAAATGATGAAATTGGTGAAGTTTTTGATGAAAAGGAGGAATGCCTATGGGTGAATGAAGTTGGAATGTGGTTTCTTGCTATGAGATATATACCTACTTCTGAAGTGCCTACTATGAATCAAACATGTGTAATTTCCAAAAAGTCATGTAAACAAGAAGAATTCTGAAGAACTAGAAAAGCATAATTTAATGAACTAACTATATACCTTATGCATGAAGAAATTGTTGAATAACATGGAATCATGGATGATATCTACTACAAGGATGAATATAGAAAATATGGCAATGAAATCCTACTTTTCAAAATTGATCAAATGTTAGTTTAAGTACAAAAAATTCTAAATATCATGAAAGAAATGGAAATCTGTCTTTTTGGGTTGCATAAGGGTCTTTTCCTCAAATCATGATACCAGAAGCAAGAAGTGAGGCCAAGACACCTAATAATAGCTTTGTGGAGCCTCTTTTATCCCTTCTAGCCTGCTACTAAAGTAAGGCATAAATGGAAGCAAACTAATAAATAATTTATCATATCTACACTACTTGCAATGAAATACTTCTAACAATAGTTTAACCATGAATATATGAAACTAAGCTAAGCATAAAGATACAAGAAGAGGAGCCTTTGCTGCTAGGGTTGGTCCCGAATCCAAGAGCTTCAACCCTTTGAGTTAATTCAATACTGAATCAAGAACAAACTCATTCTTATTACCAAAACAGAAAATTACATCAAAAAGTCTTCCACAAGTCTGGAGCTCGAAAATAGCTAGAGTTTTACAACAAAAATTCAGATCCTGATGAGGATCTAGGTCTCTCTACTTATACAACTATAGTCTCCAACGACTTCCTTAAATTTAGGGAGGCTTAGCTCCCAAACTTGAGATGAACTACTCTTTGTCTATCACTTACTCGCCTACCTTCTAATCTTCAAGGCTTGGCTTCTTGCACTCTGAGCTGGTGGGATTAATGAAGAATATTCAAATGGGGAAGGAGTAAATGAGGAAGATTTACCTCCTACAATCTCTCTCCCTTGTCCCTTTCAAGTTTCAAACCTTAGTCTTTGCCAAAATTCCTTGATTTTCTCTTCCAAACCTCCATTCAATGCATATTAGTCCACTAGGCATAATATCTCACTTTAACTCATCTCATTAAAGAAAATATAATCAAAACATGTAATAAGTTGTGACAAAAGTTGGTTTGACTAAGCTAGGAGGTGAATTAAGGCCCATATAATTACCCAATGATGAGGCTCATTAGTACCATAATATGCATGTTACATCAACCAAATACTAAGTGTAATCATAGACCCAATGAAACCAGCATATCATCCAATAAATGTGAAAACAAATTCCCTTTCGCTTACTCATGTAATAGATCCATAAGAAAGGGAAAGAATTTTAACATGGAAGGTCACATGGGTGGGAGGCGGGAAAATGAATCAACCGCTCATGGATTATCATGAGGGAAGAGAGATCAAAGGGATGTAATCCATTACACCAAATCCTTTCTTCCAACCAAAATATAGATATATCAACAACAATCTCATAAACTTTTGATGGATGGAAATCTTAGACATATCATTGTCATCATGGTCCTTATCATTAATATCAAGCTTCATGGCCACTGTAAGGTCATGATTGGGAGGAGAGGAGACCGATGACATGGAGGTAGGTTTCTCATGATGATCATATTCACAATCCTGAATGTATGAGAGGGAAGGAGGGGGACTTCTGGTGGATAGCTCCTCCTTAGCATCACACCTAGGAGAGGGAGAGTCATCAATAGTTGTGACAATTTGAGAATACCAAGGTGAGGGTTTGTCAATAATGTGACTATGCTATCAGGATTTTGGAGAAGACATGGGAAAATGAGGCCTTTGTTAGTTTCAACACCAATATCATAAATGGGGCCCAATATTTTCTAATAAACCTCCTTTGTGTATGAGAAAACAATGATCCTCCCTTTAAATTGTGTGAGTAGCCATATGATCATGAGTAATGTCTTGGGGAAAAGGAGAGTCAATTGCAACCTCATTTTCTGTGTCAATATCATAAATAGGGTCACTATCAAAATGATGGTTTCTCATATCCCATCTCCCCTCATTAATGTACAAGAAATTAGAAATGTCATCTTCAGAGGAAACTATGATGTTCATATCTTCAAACCCCCTTTCTTTTATGAAAGTCCCTACTTCGTCATGTTCATCCTCATGGACTTCAATAGGGCTCTCACTACTGTCATGGAAATTTTAAATCCTTAAATATGCATCCTAAGGGATTTCTATGGTCTCATGGTCATCACAACCTTCTTTAGACATATCCCATTCTTCCATACATTCCTCATTTTCATGATCATCTTCCACATATAAATCTTCTTCAGGGTCACCCTGATTACATTTCATGGGACTTTACGACTGATTATAATATTTTTCATTGATACGATCAGTCAAAATACTAAGAGTGCATGTTTGGTTAGCAAAATCAAAGAGACGAATAGGATCCTTCTTATATGCACACATTACTAGGTACAATTGTTTTGTGTTGTCTTATGAAACCTGAGCATGGATTTTTTATCCATGTTTTCCAGTAAATATTCACAAAGAACAACATATTGATCCCCAACCTTTTATATTTTTTAAGGTCTTGATCATTAAACTTATTAAATGGAGATTGAAGAACATTCTCTCTTTCGGGACTAGCCATTTTCATGATTTTGCATATAATGCTAAAATGGAGTTTCCAGGGTGAATTAAAATGCCTTTACAAATGCTTGATTCACCCTACAAGCATTGAATTTGAGGTTAGGTGAGGAAGTAGGGCTTCGTTCCTCCAATGGAGTCACCAATAAGGACATGTCAATATGTCGTATGGGGAGCTCGACACACATCTTATGTCCCTAACAACGATGCCAAAAATGTTATGGCTCAAACTAGTAGGGGTCCTACGAGGGCATCCTATAAAGAGACTACTAGATCAAGGGAAATGATGGAGCGATAGCCAACTGACACCTTAGCTAAGGTTCCCTACTCTTTATATACTTTCACCAATGGTAGGAATCGAGGTATATGAGGAATCACAAGAATAGATATATAGTCAATAATAAGATATGGAAGTGATTCCTAAGCATGATTCGCAAGAGAGACTCAATTAACTGGGTTGCTTGCTTTAGAATCAAGGTGATATTCTCTCTAGGAAGGGCTAAGAGGATTCTCAATTCTAGAGTTTGGGAATATATCTTTCAAGGATGATTCCTAGGTCTAGAAATTCTTATGGAGAATTGGTCTTTGTGTGATCTTTGTGGAATTGGTGTCAATAGGTTGTGGGACCTCACACCCAAAATTAGGTCATGGGTATGGATTTGATCACCCAATGAGGGAATTGACATAATTAGGCAGGAGAAGAGGATCAAAGAACACATTTTCTTTGAGATTTAAATTCAATGATCCTAATGAAGACACTAGCCAAGGGAAAACTAGGGCAATAAATGGTCCTTGAGTTCGGGCTTTCTATATATAGAGATCCCACTATCAGATTTGCTTATAATTTGGGGGGCTTCTAGAGAAAAACTCAATGCAATTGTGGATAAAAAATACAAGTGTTGGGATGGCTAGATTATGATATTATTGATGCCCTAAGTAAACTATGTACGTTAGGCCTAGAAAACGAGGGAGGTGAAAAGTATAAGCGTTGAAAATGATCACCAATTGAGGATTAGTGCCTTGTCCTTTGGGAAATATGAATTCAAGGAGAATTTGTAGTTTGGAGCTGTTTCACTTGGTCAAGGAGGTCTTAAAAACAACTTCGCATGCCATTAGGGCATGAGAGAAGAAACTTTAAGGTCTTACACTTCAATTTGCAATATTTGATGACTTATCAAGATAAATTTTGACACAAATTATCTCTAGGAACATTCACTCATTCTTTCATGGCCCATGACATGATGCAACACTATAAAAAATAAAATTTCCACAATTTCACTTAAGAAAAGCAGTAAATTTCAACCTAGTATAGCAAAAAAGGCTAGCAACATGCAAGTGACAAAAGTAAATAACAAGAATAGCATTAAAAGAGCACCAGAAAGAGTAGATTCAATCATCAACATATGCCAATAGTGAAGCTCCAAGACAAATTAAAGAGATCCAAGCATCAAAATTCATCCATTCATCCAAACTTGTCCTCCAAGAAGGATAGTGAAGATATCACAAGAGAATATAACCCAATCCAAGTGATGATAATGAAAATGAAGAATCTCACTTCTATTTATACACTCTCTAATGAATTCGATTTAGCTAAATTGGCCTCATTGAGCTCCTAAAATAAAATAATGTGCATAATAAGAAAACCTTTGGTGACAAGCCCACCAGATAGCTCAATAATACAAGAATGAGCCTCTCAAGAGGGTTGAATGATCAATAAATTGAGTCATTGGGCCTTTGAGGAGGCCTAATGAAGTCTTAGGGTGCCATGATGAATAACTAGACTCCAAATATAGTGGACAAGGGTTTGGACCCTTGTTTTCCAAGCAAGAACCTATGGTGCTCCCAAGTGGTGTGGGGCACAAGGACATTCTCATGGGCCTCCAAGTGGATCTAAAATTCCTATAGACCATCTGTGAGGGATAGGATGATAATACAATCCCTCCCTCTATAGCAGGAGACATCCTCTGGATCTTGGAACATCTTTCAAGTGTATGGTGCATGTGTGGAGCTGGTTGGGCATGGTGGACCAGGTAAATCATCCCCATCCAAAAGGTGGAACACAAGCAATAAACTATTGGTATTGGCGACTCATGAAGTACTCTCTGCTATGGTGGAGGCTCGTGGCTCTCAGCGCTCACCCTACAAGTTCCAATGTGGCCCTTTAGAGGGTTAAGACCCTGTATAGGGAGACCAAGCCCTGAATGGAAACCCAATTGTAATCCTATATAATATCCAATGCATCCCCTTGCCCTCCAATGCAACAAATCATTAGAGTAATCAAGTAAAATAGTTTACAAGTCATGGGATCAGTGAGGTACTTCATAGTGGCATGCCCTTCCATAATGGGCTTTAGCCATGTACAAGTGTCTCCAATCTTAATAAGGGGTTAGTCAAGGACCCTATTAGGTGGTTTCAACCTTTAAAGGGGGTGACATGTCCATGGTACATTCCTCAAATGGAAAGTGGAAAATGATATAGTAACGGAAAAAAGTGGGGATCAAGGGAAACATCCAAACCACATGTTGTGGAAAAAAGGTAGCTATAATAGGAGTGATCTGAAGTGGAGCAGATTAGTAATGCTATGCTAATTCCCCATTTAGAATAAAGCCCAATATGTTTATCATTTTCTTATCAAGTTCTTAAGGATTCACCATTTTTTCTTAATTGAATGATTCCCATGATAGTTTCTTATGTAAATGTTATAAACAATTTAACATAAAACATATGCTGAACATCAATAAAATAACAACAAAGAACATCAAAATAAAACACATAACATAGATATTTGATGAGGAGTTCACCCCTCTTGGGCTACGTCTCCTTGGTCCAACTTCCAATACTTGGGCCTCTCTATTGTGCTCAAAATTACAACAAAAGTGTTGAAAATGCAACAAGATGATGGAGCTTAGTGAAAAGAAGTCGCCTTCACTAAGTGGGCGCGCAGGCTATTTTTGGCGCAAAGTCTATTTTTAGACTATGTCTATTTTTAGACATATGGATCATGGTCTATGAGTTGCAGGATGCTATTTATGGATGATTGGTCATGTTGGTAAAAATAGATGGACCTCTTTTTTTAGACATATGGGCAGAGTCTATTTTTAGACTGCCAGTCAAAAAATAGAACAGTCGAATATTATTAGCTCTTAATAATAT
>APFE031760389.1:198036-229166 GCA_000404065.3 Pinus taeda
AAATCCAATAGCGTTAGGAAGACCAGGAAAGCTCTGGATCTGGGAGTTAAGCGCGAGGGTCTGTGAAGACAGGGAAGAGAGATACCCCCTCTCCTACTTATCCGAACTTACCTCAAGACCATTCTGCCTGGCTTCTGCGACAAGTTGGTGTCCTTAGTTGCCACTCCTAGGAAACTACATAGGTGGCTACGAAGGGGAATCCCGTGGCACCTGAGGTCGACGTTGTATCACTCTCAACAACACTACTGGAGGGCACCCTTGCGAAGCTTGGGGGCTTGCACCGGCGCAGACTGTTGTTAGGAGGTCAGCATAACTTCCTCTGATACCTTCGCTGATAGGCTTGGGCCCTCATCACCCCAAACTATCTTCGGAAGGCCCTTTATTTTCCACTTTCTCGTATTTTGGTGTCTACTCCTAGCATAAGAGATCTTCTCCTAAACTCTTGAATATACTTCTGCACATTTTGACATTTTAACTGTCTAAAATTTTTCCAATTCATGATAGATTTTTCCATATGAGCTAAAGGGTAGAATTGTCTTTTTATAACAACAATGAAATCAAACCAAGTAATAGAGATCTTACCATGTTTTTTGATCTCATCTTGAGTCCTTTCTTCCCACCAAATGAGTGTTAAAACCTCCATTCTCAATGAAGCCAATTGAATTTTGATATCATCCTCTTGAATGTTTTGAATTCTACAATACACCTCCAACTGACGAATCCAATTATCAAGCTTCTCTGCATTCACTTCACCATTATACATGGGCAACTCAAATTTAACATCAAGTTTAAGTAGAGGTGGTTTTCCAGCTCCTTTTGAAGAATGATGATGAGTATGAGTAAGGGTTGTATTAGTGGAAGAGTGTGAAGATGCTTGTGAATAAGAAGATGAAGCATATGGTGGAGAGGGTGGAGGTTTGTCTCCATTCCCACTACCTCCTTTTCCATTACCTCCTCCTGAAGATCCTTCTCCTTTGGGAGTTTTAGAACTTTCTCCTTGCAACTTGCTATTCCTCTCTTCATAGAGGACCTTCACCATCTCTGTCATATCAAAGAAAGCCTTTCTAAAGGTCTTCTCATCTTCTGTCATGTTTGTAGGTTCTCCTTCATGAGACATGATCTTTGGAGTCTCAACTACAACTTGAGGTTGAACTGGTGTTGGAGATTGTGGCAACCTTTCTCTGCTTCACCTTGACCCAACTTTAGGGCTTCCAACCAGCTTTCCTTCACCTCTTTCGAGTTTTAATCTTGTTAGCATGCACAAAACTAGCAAACAATAAAATCCTTCTTTCACAAAGAAAATTTAGTAAGCAAAAACCAGTGCTCTGATACCAACTTGATCTCGTCTTGGAGCAGATTAGTAATGTTGTGTTAATTCCCCATTTAGAATAAAACCCAAGATGCTTATCATTTGCTTCTCAAGTGCTTAAGGATTCACCATTTTTTCTTAATTAACTGATTCCCATGAGAGTTTCTTATGTAAATGTTATAAACAATTTAACATAAAACATATGCTGAAAAACAACAAAATAACAACAAAGAACATAAAAATATGACACACAAACAGAGATTTGATGAGGAGTTCACCCCTCTTGGGCTACATCTCCTTGGTCCAGATTCCAATGCTTGGGCCTCCCTATTATGCTCAAAATTACAACAAAATTGTGTTTACAATGCTCAAATGCCTTTGTAACCTGTCTCAATGAGTTCAGAATAGCCAAAACTACTAGAATAGACTCGTTATGCACCTAATTTGGATAAAAACTGAAGAAGTTATGACCTCTCCCAGCTCTCCCACAATTTGCTCAACAAATTCCCCTTTTCTAGCCACTAACATCAAATTCGGCTTGAAATCCACTAATTAGACAAAAATTTCGCCATGCGGTGGGCCATATTCTATTGGCCGAATCACAAATCGCAATCAGCGTAAAAACCCAGTGGTCTTATGGTCTTGTGAACAAAAGGGGCGATTGTGCAATTGCAATATTGACGGACCCTATGGGATTATTAATAGGAATGCATAACTTATTGCATCTGGGTTCCCATCACACATCGCAATCGCTGGTGAATCAATGGTAATAAAATGCGGGACTCTCCCTTCTACGAGTTGCGATTGTGATATCGCATTGCAACCTGGTATCTGTCGGGGCCGATTCTGTAATGTTTTTCCCTTCACTGATCTGTGATTGTGTTTTATCGCATCACATCCCTTCTCTACTTAGGGGCTGATTTTTTAACACGATCTGCCTATGACTTGCGATTGTGATATGTGGGGGCCAATGGTAGCCTGCCACTTGGCGCCTCCTCATTTGTTGAAGGGCTTGCCACGTCATCCAATCCTGCCATGTAAGCAAGTCAAACTTGAACTTTGACTTGCTCTAACGTTTGCATACGAGCTTAGATTTGAGTTTTGTTCTCATCGTTGGAATCAAAATGACGAGCTCTTCAATCTGAAACTGAGTTTAAAAAGATTCTGATGCTTTAATTTTGAGCATAAACTTGAGCACATGATCAAAGGGAAACACACCCCTGGATATATGAGTGTCCGAGGGAGAAAATTGTGGTACATGAGTTACCCCAACCTTTGTTTTCCCACCCTTTTTCATATTCCTTTTGCATTTGATTGATTTGTATTCGTAGCTGCTTGGGGCTCCAAGGGATAAGAGCATTGTACGATAAGGATTGTTCCCCAGGGCCAGGACTCTCCATCGAGCGCACAAGATGCGGTTGGTTTAGCCTGCCTTACTCTTTTGACTCAACTTTTCTCCCTTCCGTATATAGTTTAACATTCCCTGACAATTTACAGAGCTGTCTAATCAACTAGCATTTCCGTCTTATTTCGACGGTAATAATTTTTCACATAAAAATATGTATTTTAATAAAAATAAATTTCCTTTTTAGTGCATAAATTTACCATGGTCGTGATGTCTTTTTTCCTCATTTCTATGTCGTTGGTTCATATTTAGTAATATGACATATATATTAAATTAAATAATCTAATTACCGTGTAAAAGGAACTCCTACAATATATATAATTTTAATACTGATATTTGATTGAGTCTTAATTTTAAAATAAAATATTATTAATATTATGTTAATATTTGTATATTACAATTTTGTTGAAAAAATTATTATAAATATATTAATATTACAATTTTATAATTTTAATGAATTTATGGGAAAAATGAGTGGTATTATTACAAGAATAGTTTATTATTCTTTGATGTAGTTGTATTTTACTAATATTAAAGGAGGACAGTTGATAAAGTAATTAGTATATTTGTTGATAAAGTAACTAACGTATTATGAGAATGAAGTGGGAAGGAATAGAAACAATTTGCATAGGAAAGTGTGAGGAGAGGTAAAAGATGGAGTTATTGGTATATAATGTTGAATGTGTATATTTATAGTGTCAAAATATTTTGTTGAATAATACATTTTTTATTATTTTTTTATTTTAAAAGTAATAAGTAATATGATTTTGAATTGTGAAAATTTATATATTGGGAATGATTTTGAAATTAAAATAAAGAATTTAAAGGTTTTATATTTTTTTGAAACTACAATATAATTTGACGATGTAAGTAATAGTTATTTCGTATTGTTTAAATCATATTTTGTATGCATATATTAATTTAACTTTTTTAATATTCCCAAAGGTCTTGAACTATATATTTTCAAAGTCTAAGATGTGCAATTTTAGAATTTTCATTTATATTTTGGAAAATTTAATAGAGAAATATGTCTTTAAAAAGTGAAAATATAGAATGTTTAGACTATGCTCCAAAATAATAATAAAGAAAAGTTAGTAAATATGTGACAATGAAAAACTAAACCAATGCCTCAAAATGCAATTTATGTTTATTACATTAAATCCTTAAGACATGTAAATTTGAGGTAGTGTAAACAAAACGTTGTGGACATTGGGAGAGAATGTTGAACCATTATTTCTCTAATTGCAATAAAAACATCTAATTAGTACAAACAAGTGAAGAGAATTATAATGTCTAATGCACAAACCAATATGAATATTTGAGGTGTAGATATTGGAAAATGAAGCGATATTGGTAAGCAATTTTGATTTTTTACATTTTTTATTTATTGTATTTATTGAGATGAAACATTTTGTCTAAAAATATTTACTTTAAAATGATTTTGAAACCAAAATAATAGTAAATAAAAGTTAATGTATTTTCAAGAGGTTAACATTTTAGGTATCTCCCCATTATCATTATTGTGATAACGAAAACACTAGAACATATTGCCTAAAAACATAGTCTATGTTGATTAGATTGAATCCCTACAACATGCAAATTCATGATAATGTGAATTATACTTACTAGAGAAGGTTGAATCCTTAATTCTCTAGTTGCAATAAAACATCTAATTCATGCAAAAGTGTGAGACCATTATAGCATCTAAGGCATAAACCAAGTTGAACATTGTAGAAAAGTTTAAGATGTTGCTAAATTTAATAGGATGGGAATAGATATCCATACCAATGTGATCCACTAGGAAAGGTTTGTAATATTGTTAATTAAAAAACATGAAAATAGAAACTTTTGGTTAGATATTCTAGATTTTTTTCCCACACATCAAAAGTACATTGATGAAGATAATTTTCCTTTTGTGAAAAATGGAGAATTATATGTTTTTTTAATTGTATGACTAAGATATACAATTACAAGATTTCAACCATCCAATACTAACATTGGGTACAAGGTGTTAAAAGGTTGTTAGGGTGGTGGGAAGATCCAACAAAGAAAACATGAAAATGATTTTTCACGTTAAAATGGTTAATGTTGTTGGAAAGCCAAGGTTTATGGCAAAAATGGATAAAGAAATGCACCATGAAGGAGATCATGTTAGTCTCAAAATGATTGATCATTGGAAAGAGATTGTCAATATAGAGGAGTAATGTTGATTTTTAAAAAGAGGCAATCGACATTTGAGCAATCATGTTAGTCTCAAAATGGTTGATCATTGGAAAGATATTGTCAATATAGAGGAGTAACATTGATTTTTAAGAAGAGGAATTCTACTTTTAAGTGATTGAATAAAACATAAAAGAGATTGTGCCAAAAGGAACTATGTTTTAATGAAAATGAGTAGATCAATTTAAATTTTTTTGTCTATTTATATCATATTTTATATAAAATTATATTTTTATTGATTAAATCTTTGTCATTATATCTTATATAACCTTTAATCAACGATTTAATAAGATTAAAAATATATCTTCAACCTTATTTATATATAATTAAATTTTTAATATTAATTTTTAATAATTAACTTTATACCATATGGTGTTACTATATCATCAACTTAACCATATGAAAACTCATAAAAAATTATATTGTAAATTTCAAAATTATTTTTCTAAAATGTTTCTTTAAACAATTCATTTCACAAATAATTTTATATTTCAACTCTTAAAAATCACACCGATGTACACCATAAATATAATAAGATTACTCATTCTTGCCGCTAAATTTGGCAGTCTATTTTAAAAGTGGCGCTCCCTCTTGCCTCTAAATTTGTTGAATTAGGTGTCCACGTGGTTCAAAAGACTTTGGATGACGGAAGCCCAAGGTATTTTGTCAATATATTTCTGTGTCTCAATACCTAATTTTGTTTATAAATTTAAATGGTTAGATGTCAATAATAATTTTGTATAACTTTATTATAAAATTGAAGTTGTTTGAGATTTCTGAAAAGTAAGTGATGAGAGCAAGGAAGGAGGCATGAAAGTGCAGGGGAACAATACTGTTGTGCTCGTGATTCATATTTTGCCCCTTTCTCGTTGGTTCTTCACTTTTCCTTTTCTGGATTTTTTTTTGTTTAATTGGTTGATTTTGTTTCCAAAGTTGATGGAGATGTTTGTCGTTAATGTGGAGATGGGTTAGTTATGGAGATGGGTTAGTTAAGGGATTAAATCAAGGACTTTACAATGTTTTACTTATATGTTTACATGTTTTGTCAAGTAAGCTGCTCTGCAAAGTTGAGATCAATATTTTGTCTACACGAAATTTGAAAAATTATTATAAATATATAAACATTAATGTAATTATTTAAATATATAAAGTATCGTTTATTGCATATGCATGTAAATTATAATTATGCATAAAATAGTGACCAATAAAATAAAAACTCACAAATCATAATTGACACAAAATATATCCTAGGAAACTCTCTGAGGGGAAAATCCAGTTCGAAGTTAAGGCTACTCTGCTCTCTTTCTCTAACTAGAAAATTGTTGCAAGTACAAAGAAGTAAGGCATGTGGCCCATAGGCTACTATAGTGCACAATTCCTCTTTGTGTACTCTCTCCCTATCCCTCTCCACTACTCTACTCATCTATGGAACAAAATTCCCTCGAAAAGAATGGAACCTCTTTCCTTTTAGTGTCTCGGTTATAACACAGTTTGATAGCCTACTAGTGGTTAGGTTTGACTCCTTCAGCACTTAATTAACGTTACAATATGGATTCTTCTAGAATCTTCTTCATCGTGATCATGTGGCTAGCCTCTTTTCTATGAGTAATAGGGCCTGACGTCGCATCCTCTCAAATTATAGTGGACAAAACAGGAAGGTCAACTTTCGACCCCAAAAAAAAAGAAAAACATCATTTGATGCCTCAAAATGTTCCTGGAAGGTTTCAGATCTCAATTTACCAACTAGGTTTTACTAACATAAATAGTCCTATAAGCTTATTCCACCACTTATTCCACGCTCAAAATATCAAGATAAATAACAAACAATATAATAATCCGATTTAGTCTCTAAATAATACAAACATTTTTTGAAACTAACTTATATAATATTAAAAAAATGTAGATAAAAATCCATACTTGAATGACATAAATAATGTGTATGGAAAACACACAATACTCATGAACAAGTTTAATATAAATAAATAACAAATTATAATTAAAAAAAAAAAAAATATGATATATTGAGAAAAATTGTATTGTTAAAGAAAAAATAGATATGAAAATGAATAGTTTCTACCATTGTTAAGGCACCCTCATCCTAATTAAGTGGGAGGATTTTGACAACAATAGATGATCTAACTTAAAATTTATCTCCAATAATACACCTAACGAGTGGGTTGAATTTCTTATATATATAAAAACCAATAAACAAATCATATTATATTATATATATATATTTATTTTATTTTTAATTTAATTTAAGTAATTTTAAATATTTAATATACAAAATAATATAAACATTTATTAAGTTGCATATGAAAATTAGTTTTCGGGATATATAAAATAAAATAAAATATATAGCAATACAATATATTCATATCAAATTGAAGAAAAAAAGTCTATATTGATTAATAATTTGATCTTTTAAAAAGTATTATTAATTATCCATATAAAAGCCCTTTACGAATCAGATTCAAGCCACTTAACTTTAAAGAAAACAGTTTATTATTTTTAAACGCTGCAAAGTCTATATCTTGTCATTTTGGACTTATTTTACAGTTAAGATGCTTTAAAAAAAAGTGCGGATGCCTTTTAGATTCTTTCTCACCGAGTATGATTATTGGACTAATGATTTTTACGCTTTCTATTTACGTAAATATAGAGGGGAAAAACTCAAAAGCATTGTGACAGCTACGGTATCGCCACATCTCAATATAAAAATTCATGTGCAAAGCTATGGTTTATTAAAAGGGGGCACAAAGTAAAGCTCATGTTCAACCTATGGTTTATGGAAGGGACCACGAAGTAAAGGTCATGCGTATGGTTTAATGGCAGGTCAATGGGTGTTTATGAGATTCCATTTTTAGCTTATTTTTATCATTTAAAGACATGTTTGTACTAAAAATATATATTGGTAAAGTATTGTTTTTAAATAAAAAAAATTGATAACAAATTAGCAACCTCTCCACGTATATGTGTGATAACCCACAAGCTATACACATTAAAAATTTATAGTTCAGCCTAGGACCAATATGTCTGGAGATTGTTGGAGATTGTTGGAACTGGAGTCAGGATCCCAGACTCCAACGAGACGCTTATCCTTCCAACATTCCAATGGTGAACTGTCTCTGGGGACTTGAACCTAGGTGGATGGAATGGCAAGCCACCATCCCTACCACTAGAGCTAAGCAACCATTGACTAAAATGTAAAGTATTAAAATAAAATAGCCCCAAGGGTTAGTTCAATTGGTCAAGGTCTCATTGCTAAAGCACCTTGTCATTGGGAAGTCACAAGTTCAATTAATGAGTTTAAGTTGAATTTTAATTAGAAACTTTATATATATATATATATATATATATATATATATATAATATATATATATATATATATATATATATATATATATATATATATATATATATATATATGATAACTCAATTACATGTAGTTCATATAGTTAGGAGAAATGTTACCATTCTATTTCGCTCGGTTTAATTTCTACATGTGACATGTTGAGTTTACAATGATAATATCCTTGTAATGATTTCAAACCCTGTTGTTTAAGAATCCCTTGAGCACTAAAATATGTATATTCATCCTAATGAGGAATATAAAGATATTTGTTCATGTATATGTGTGTGTGTGTGAGAGAGATAGCTTAAGAGGTTAACTTAATTAGTTGTCCCCAATGTTGTTAAGCATTTGGCTAGATCTGTGTCGATAGTTGCTCAAATTAATTCTCCTCAATGAGGTACACTAGTCTACATTAACGAATTTTCTAGGGATGCCATCCAAAAAATTGAGTAACCCTACCTTAGGTTTCTCCATGACGGTAATGATAACTAGTGTCCATTAAGACCAAATTTGGTTTATCAAACTTCAAGAAAGGTAAGGACTTGCTTAGTTAGTTTTAGAATTTTGTTTTTATGCTCAAAATGTTTGAAGAGAAGCATTACTAAATCATCGTAGTTTTAATGAGTTAAAAGGTTAGGAAGGTAGGGGCATCATGAGCAAGAGCGGTAATCTATAGCCCCAAAGAACAAAAGGTGTATAGCTTTGCTTGGGGCTTAGGAACTGCAACAAACAACCAAGCCTAATTTTGGGCTCTTTGGAGAGGTCTAGACTTAGCCAAGTGCAAAAGAATCAAGAAATCAACAACTCTCATCATCACTTGGATTGGATTAGTATCTCTTGAGATATTTTCGCATGTTTTGTTGCGTAAACTTTTTGGAGTATTCTTGATGCACTATGATCTTCGGATTTTCGCTATTGTCTTTGGAGTTTCTTTCTAATGCAAAGTTGATGATGGATATACTCTCTCTCTCTCTCATGTAAGTCGAATTTTGATGCTATTCTTATTATTTTATTGGTTTATTGCATGTTATGGTTATCATTATTCTTGTATCGGTTAAAGTAAATGTGAAATTCTTTTGGGAACCTTGAATAAGTGATTTAATGCATGTGTTGTACTTTAAGAAAGTGGGTGAATGTTCCTAGAGGCACCTAATAGGTTTTAAGCCTCAAAAATTTATCTCTTTGGCAATTTTGAAGTGTAAATCTTTGATTACCTAGTTGTTTCCCTTAAATAGGCTAGCATAAGTTAATTAGGGCTCCTTAGCTTACGAAAATTCTCAATCTATGTGTATCTTGACTCCATTAATCCAACGCAATGAGGCACTAATCCTCGTATCTCTTTGGTGGTCAAATTTCTCTATTTTTCTTCACTTTTCCAAATTCTAGGCCTAACCCTAGAGGGTCACCTAGGGCATCAAGAGAAATCTTTTCTAGCCATCCAAAACCTTTGAAAATTGGTCCACAACTAAGTTGGGTATTCTCAAAGAGCCCTCCAAATTTGAGGTCAATCTGATGATGGGATCCTGAGATATTTCCAGCCCTAACTCAGGGGTCGTTCTCCTCCCTAGGTCACTTTGGGTTAGTGTCCTCATTAGGATCATTGCATTTGGATTTCAAAATAAAATTAGTCCTGTGATCCTATTCTCCTCCTTAACTAGGTCAAACCCCTCCATTATTGGTCAACTCCACACCCTTGACCTAGTTTGGGTCCACTTGCATTTTTTGTGGTCCTGTAACTTCATAACTCAAATTCCATGAAGATTACATAGAATTCATTCCTCTATAAGGATCTTTAATTCTAGGAAGCCATTTTCAAGGCATATTCCCCAAACCTAGGCTCGAGTACCCACTTAGCCCTTCCTGGAGAGCCCATCACCTTGCTTCTTAAGAAAGTAAGTTATATAACTAAGCCTCTCTTGTGAATAGGCCTTAAGAATCACTCTATATATTATAGTTGGTCCATCCATCCTTTTGATTCCTCTCATACTGTCACTCCTCCCATCGATGAAAATCTGTAAAGAGCAAGGATTCTTAATTGAGGTGACAGTGAGTTATTGCTCCATTGTTTCCCTTGACCTAGTAATTTCTCCATAGGATCCCCTCTTAGGACCCCTGCTAGTTTGAGTGGTAATAGTACCCTGAACTCAACTCTATCTTAGAGAAGTACTTGGCTCCTCTAAGCTCATCCATAAGCTCATCTATGTTGGGAATGGGGTATCGGTTCTTCAAGGTCTTCTTGTTGAGGGCTTTGTAGTAACGTGCCATCCTTCTACTTCACCAGAACCACTGATGAAGCGAAGGGACTAGAGCTAGCCTAATGTGTCCAAATGGCAACAACTCATGAATACACTGCTCAATCTTATCCCAATAGGCCTTGGGATGTCTGTACAGGTCCGTAATAACTGCCTACACCCCCTGCTCTAGCTCGATAGTGTGATCAAACCCCCTATGAAGTGTTCGACCTGTTGGGATGTCTCCAAATATTGTTGGGTACCTATCTATAATGGCGTAGATGTCCAGGTTTGGTGGCTTGAGCTTGCCCCCTGCATTAGATATCTTGAGTTCCACGACCCACTATATATCCCCATGTCTCAAGTTTGACTCCATTCAATGCCAATGTCTGCAGGGGGTATGGGAGAATGCCTCTCAACAAGACCATCTTCCCATCGAGCCCTGCGAACTCCATCTCCAGCTTCTTCTAGTCAGTGGTAACACACCCAAGGGAGTATAAACACTGCACGCCAAGCACCACATTGGTGTTTAGGACATCAAATACAAAGAAATGGTTCGCCATAGAATAGTTCCCCATCACCACTACCATCCCAGGAATGTATCTGGTGGATTGGATGGTACAATCTCCGGTACCAAGACTGAGAATCCCTCAAAGGACTCAGTGTGTATGCCCCTCCTCTCCACCATCTAGGCATCTACGAAATTGTGGGTGGCCCCACTGTCCACTAGCACTGAAACACGTTGCCCTTGTATTGTGCTCGGGATCCTCATAGTAAGGTACTTCAACACTCCTCGAAGTGAAGCGCTAACCGTTGTTGTCGGTAATAAAGGAGCCCCCCCTGGTGGGGGTGGTGGGCCTCCTCCTGCTCCTGTTACTGGTGGATCATCATCACCCATGCCTACGTCCTGCTTTGCATCATCCTCCGACCCACTATGAGAGAACACTTTAATGAAGTGTGCCTTTCCCCTGGTGCACATGTTCCCTGGTGCCTATGGCTCTTGGAAAGTGAAGCACAACTTCATCCTATAAAGGTCCCTCCTAACTTCATCATCCAACTACCCATGCCCCTAAATGTCTCGCTGTGGTGGAGGTCCAGTGTCTCTTCTCCTCCGTTGGAATACAGATCTAGTGAGTATATGCACTCTGGTCCTCGTAAGAGCATCCTGCAAATCCCGAACTCTACCTACTGCATCCTACAAAGTGGTGGTCTTATCAGGTCTAACCAAGCCCCTCAGTGGCTCTGATAACCCCTCCAAAAACAAAAATACCCTCCTAACCTCCGATAAATTCGGCACCATCACAGATATCCTTAGGAACTCATAGATATATGCCTTTGCATTGTTGATCTGCTTGAGCCACGTCAACTCTCTAAAGTGTTCCTCAGGATCCCTCCTCTCAAAGCGCTCCAACACCCTTCATGTGAAATCCTCATAGGTGGTAACACCTACATGTCCCATAGTGGTCAACCCATGGAACCACCAATCATGGGCTTCCCCCTCCAAGTGTAAAGTGGAAATCTTGATTTCCTCCACCTTTGTCAACTGGTTAAGCTAGAAATAGACATTTGGATTCTCAACCCGCGCCTTGGGTAAGCTCTTATGTGAGACATTAAAGGTTGGAAGGAATAACCTCCTCAATGTGCGCTGCAAATAAGTGACATGTGTGTAGCCTCCCCCACTCGATCCCTTTCTCTTGTTGAAGCCCTTAAGTTGGAAAAAATATTTGAAGGTGATGGCCTCTCTAAAATCGGCCCCATAGAACTGGTACTCCACAAAGTAGTCTCCCATGGGTATGTCCTCCTGCCCTTGCGGCCCTCCAGCACCTAATGCCAAAAACGTAGGAATGGTTGACCTGGGCAGTGTGCTAGAAATGTGAGGCATCTTATGTGGGTTTACGGCTTGGTGGTGTGAGGTACCTAAAATCTCACCCAAATGGAGGTTTCCCTAGATACCCTTGCCATTGTTGTTCTATTGTATCAACTCATTAATTCCCCTATAATCTTTCCTTGCTTATGTACCTCTACCTCATGTATGTGATATTTTGCCTGTCCTATGGTGTCATAGTATGAAGGCTTCTCCCACAAGCTGAGCCAAGAATATGAGCTTTGATACCACTGTAATATTCCTAATAGAAATAATAAGTGATAACAAATATAAAATTCTCACATGCAATCAAAAACCAAAAACATAACAAAAATATCATGTCCATGATTTACTCTGAAGAAGCTTAGTTGTTTTATTATATGTAATGGTAGAAGTACAATGGGTATGAACAAGTGCACCTAGGTTTTCCAAAGGTAAGCTATACCAACCCTAGGTGAGAAAACAAGTGCCCAAATGTTGGAAAGTGACTCCTCCTCTATGCTTTGTGCTGCCCTGGAAATCTGCATTGTTGGTTGGAAATAAATCCCTGTTTGAGGCCCCTAGACTGCTTAGAAAAATTTGACAAAATAATCTTGGGCTCTCCTCAATAAACCCAGAAATACCCAGAAAGGGTTGGGCCTGATTCCAACCTTCCAAATTTGCCTCAATTTCCACGTGCTCATCCAACTGCTGGGTAATTCAACCCACCTAGAAATATCACCTCTCAACCCCTATAAAAGCATGATAAATGCTAGCAAATACTTCCTCCAGATGCCCTCACAAATCCAAACTCCATTGAGCCCCAAATGTGCATTCACCCAACTCCCACGTGTACCCAGGAATAGCCTCTACGCAGGCCCACACAACTCCTGAGATGGTGAGAATGCTACAGTAAAAAATCCACAGAGGTATGCCCCACCAACATTCCAAATATCCAGAAAAAAGTAACCCAATACTCTCTTGAAAATCCCAACAAATGTGTTGCTCCACAACCAGTTATCCTAGAAAGTGTGTATTCCCTTTACTGCACCCAGACTATTGTAATAATCCCATGAATTTGCATGAGAAAACCTCTTGAACAACTCCCCACGTAGTCTAGATCTCCTCCTTGGGTTGGCACTCGAAGTCCACCGAAGGTAGGTTGAGATTCTCACTTGAGAATCTCATGTGTTGAATAAAACTTACAGACTTAGCTCAACATCTCAAGCGTGCTAGGTGAGTGTTAATGTAACAAGTTCAAAAGCCCTAAAATGAGTGCTTCAAGTCCTATTTGTAATTTTTTCCCCTCCTTCCCTTGTGGGCTCCACCCCATTGAACTTCCTTCTCCCTCCAAATCGAATACTCCAAGGGGTGCGTATTTCCTCACGGAGTGCCCCCCACCTTCCACTAGCTCCATGATTTCCCTTTTTCTTTATAGTGGGTTCCCTTCTCTACCAAAAATTAATTTCTTGTTTGGATTTACCCACTTTTCCTAAGTTGTGAGCCAAAATTTTATGTACTTGGGAAAAATTGCAAAATTGATGTAGTTTCTTGGTAATTTTAAGTAGAGGGAACATCACATATGCAGTCTATTTTCAGTGGTATGTGCAACCTATCTTCTATGGTACATGTGTCCTCTTGGTAATGTCTGCGACCTATCTCTATGATTATATGCAGCCTACTCTCTATATCATATAAGGCCTTCTCTTTGTATTAAATGTGGCTTTCTCTCAACGATGTTTGAATAGAAATTTATATGATGTTTGAGTAGTGATTCCTATGATGTTTGAGCAGTAATTCCTATGATATTTTGGGCAGTGATTCTTTTAATGTTTTTTTAGAGATATATGTTGGGTCCCTATAATACTAGTGATTACCCCATTACTATGGTAGTTGTACCCCTTATTAATATTGTTGTGCCCCTATTTCCCCCATATTGTTATTACTGTGCCCCATAGAATCCCTCTATTGTTATTTTTGTGGCTTTAATATTATTATTGTTAGGTCGGCTAGATTATATTGTGACTCCTTAGACTCCTATATATAGAAAGGAGGTTTTGTCATTTGAATCATCCAAGAATTGTTCATTTATGGTAATGTAAAGGAGGTTGCCCCCTCGAAGAGGCTGAATTCTAAGGCGTTGATCTATCTTTTCTATCTTTTCTTGAGCTGGTTTCATAACATATGAGCTTATCCTTCCTATAAATAAGCCAAGCCCAACGCTTGGATAAGATAAGGAACTATTCATAACACTTGGACAAGATAAAGAACCCGGGAATCTCCAGAATCAGGGAATCTATGGGAATCCAGAGTCTCCGGGTGGGAAACATATAGGTAAGGAATGGATATGTCTACTCATTCACACCCTATCATTCTCCACACCCTGTAGTTTATAGGAACCCGCACCCTACGTTTATTCATATCCCTATAGTTGGGAACTGACTATACTTGGTCTATGATCACTCCCCTCAGGGAGTCCCTAAGAATCAAGGGTGAATACCTAGAGTGTAAAAATTTGTTTGTGATCCAAAGATAAGAAGGATGTTTCGTTGATAGGATGGTAGATAAGAAGGCGAGGCGGATAGATAAGAAGATGGATAGATAAGAAGGTTGGGAGAAGATGGTTCTAATAATAAGTAACGAAGATAAGAAGGATGTTTCGTTCATGGGATGGATAGATTCTTAACGCTTAAGAAACAACCATAGATGTATACTTATTTATAGGAGGGTCGCGATCGTATAGATCGAGATAGATTGATCCACCACTATAGAACAATTCCCCACCCTCTTCAAACCAGGAAGTAAGGCCAATCAAGTAAGGAGTAGGATATGTGTTCTTGAGGCCGAAGGCCAAGGGATCAACAAAGGTTACTAATCAAAATGGCTTAACCAATCTAACTAGTCAAGGTATAGTACCATCCTTTCTTTGTCTTATATCCAATAGGGAGTTATTAACTGATCGAACTGGTTTAACCCACTAACAATGGAGCCTAAAATTGCTAGTGTGATGGAATGAGTGAAAGGACCATGGCATTTCTGAAGTTCCTATCCATATTTAACACCGTGATGCATGAGGGGGGGTTATTTAGTGAGAGAACATGGGAAATGGGATTGAGCCTTAAATACTTCAATCTAGCCCTCCTAGAATACTTTAGGAGGGAAGGAAGTGGGACGTAGTGGGAATCAATGAGGGCTTTGCCTGCCATTGAAAAGCCCAAGCTATCATCCTAATTGATGGGAGTCATTATTCCATAGAGAGAGCTGATCAGGCATCCAATATTTTTGAAGTGAGGATTCACACAAAGTGGAGAGAATGTGGGTCTTAGCATATCCTGATAAACCTCCTAGGACACGGACATTATTATAAGGGATCTGTCAGAAAAATTAGCAAATCAATTATAAGTTCTCAACCTTTTCCTTTCGCGATGACTTATGTTCATCCTTCATCCATCGTGCACTCCCTTCACTCACTACACTATAGGCAGGCACTACTAGTTATTAGTTGTTGCGACCTGGCCCTACTAGATTGGATATTCAGTCTTTTGATCAGTCACACTAGTGGACACACAACAGCATTTGACCATCAATGAACAAGTATTGGGTCATGGGAGACAGACATCATAACTACTTCTTTTTGGCCACCCCTCTCCAATATTGACACGGGGAGGACTAGCGTTTTTTGTTTCGTTATGTTAGACAAATATGGCATAGAATTCCACCAATCGATAGATGGAGAAAGGATATCTCCATAGAATTCACATATAAATAGCACTTACTACACTTCGTTCTCTCCGATGGGATTTCGGTTAAGTTAGTCATAGCACGATTTCAGGTTGCTCCTCTGAAAGTGATTGAGACATGACTCAGACCCCTAACTACCTTCTGTATCCAAGTATTTTAGTGGATTTTGTCTATAATATAGTTGTAGCCATACGAGTCTCCTATTCTATATATCTAGTACTAATATACTTCCACAAGATGAAACTAGTCACAATTCGTTCCTTTTCCTCTTTCCTAAGATTAATGGAATTGATAGCATAATTGAATCATAATCCTGAATTTTATGGGCATGTTATCTCCTAAAATTTTAGATTCTATCATGATACTGAAATAAAGAGGGATTACCAAAAACACCTTAGAGGCCATTCTAGGCCTTTCCAGCACCTAACTGGTCACGCTTTCTTTAAGAGGAGAGGAGAGGGTCGCCATAATTGCGTGGTAGAATTTGGATCTGTGATGGGGGCAGGTGGGCAATATCAAAACCATCGGTAGGTAGACCCAAACCATGCAGCCAACAAATGTGAAAATCTTAAAGACCTGTCCGCTTTAGTATGGACCAAGACCTTTATTATGGTTGATCCAGTAATGAAGATAGGCTAGTGGTTTATGGTCTGATCCATTTGTTGCTTCTATTAGGCGGTTAAAGAAGGTTGATCTAGTAATGAAGATAGGCTAGTGGTTTATGGTATGATCCATTTGTTTCTTCTATTAGGCGGTTAAAGAATTTGGATCTGTGATGGGGAAAGGTGGGCAATATCAAAACCATCGATAGGTAGACCCAAACCATGCAGCCAGCAAATGTGAAAATCTTAAAGACCTGTTCGCTTTAGTATGGACCAGGACCTTTATTATGGTTGATCCAGTAATGAAGATAAGCTAGTGGTTTATGGTCTGATCCATTTGTTGCTTCTATTTGGCTGGGGAATATGGAAGCGTGAGGGTGAAGTGGAACCAGCTTCTATATGCATTGAGCAAAACTAGTGAAGAGTGGAACCGGTACCTGCTGGAACATTGGCCAACATCTAGCTTCACTAGCGACTTCATGAAGTAGACTACAGAGGCTTACAGGGCAGCGAAACAGCCTTTGGGATACCATGCCCTGAGTTCTCCATTATTATTATACGTCACTACTATATAATATGTTATTTAAGTACTACATTGCCTATATATGGGGGAACTAGGTTTTAGACTTCCTACTAGTTCACGATATAACTCATATATTTTGTTATATTAGGCATCGAGCTTATCAAATCAATGTGGGTGGTCAAAGAGCCAGGTATGGTAGGCCAATAACATGATGGTAAGGGATGGGAAGGAAAGCCCACTATTACTATTCCTGAAGTGGCTGCTGGGACTGGTCGATCCCACTATACACCACAGGGAGGGAGGGAAGGAGGAGGATGGATGCCTTGCACGTAGCCACTATTATTATGTATATAATTTGAGAACATATACACATTATTATTAGAGGAAAATATGGAAATTAGAATAGGATTCCCAAGTAGGCTCGACCAAAGGAGAGGAATATGGATCAGGAGAATAGAAGGAAGGATGGAAAGCATTTGTTTCTTAGTCATGTGTGCTCCAGACGTCGAGCCATGAGGAGAGGAGATTATGTCTTCTTAGGTAGGATTTTGAACCAGACATTATGGTTGTGCCCTCCCGGGGCCGAGCCCATTAGGATATTTGTGTCGTCCGAGGACCAAACCTATACATCTATTTTTTTTCGTGAAATTAGATAGATGATTGCCAATATTAGATTATAGAACATATGGCTTTATACCCTTTTGGTATTACATATTATGAGACAGGTTACTGCCGAGGGGATGGGACGGGATGGGAGGCATCTTAGTGGGATGGAATGGGATGTACTGGCCCACTGGCCAAATGATGGGATCACTGGATAACAATGAAGATTGATTGGACCCTGATAACTGGCCATTATGAAGAAATCATTTTCCCCGTATCTCTCGACCACATGCTTGGATCATATCACTTGTTGCTAGAAAAGATTAGATCATATATGATAGAAGAGTTTATCATAGAAGATAAGATCTGATGACACGTGTGAGTTTAGATGAAACGACCTTCCTGTGCTCACTGGCTATTAAAGATATGACCAAAGGAGGATGAAAGGGAAGTAGAACTAACTTACTTAGAGGGAACAGAACCTGAGTTCATACCACATGATCTGAGCCTAGAATATATATGTTATTTTGTTATTTAGTTGATTGATTCTCAAATACTTGAATTTGGGCACCCGTATTGATTCAAGACAGAGAAAGATATATTTTGACCTTTTCGAATGCAAAACTCATGCTTGTAGATACTCTTATTAGATATATTATGGAATAGTTTGAAGAAGTAAATGGAACTACCAACCCAACCCCTTTCCCTTTTAGTGATTCTTTAGGCCCAGACAGGACAGATATTGATGAAAGTCATGAGATGGAAGATGGCATGGAACATCACACCTAGGACCTTTTTATGAATGATAGCAGGGACTTATACCTTAGTTGCAGAGAAAGAAAAGAGGGAAGATGGAGTTACCATATGATCCGATCAACTACTATATATGGTATTTAGTTTATATATGGCCTAAAATGTGAACTATATCACCTGTATATATATGGCAGTCAAAGAGACATATTGCTGGTCCTAGAGCAACTCCTCATTATGGTCACTGGGACTGGTCTAGGGATTCAAGCTAGGCTCTGGAACTGGTCTCAAGCTGGCTGGGGCTACTCCATGGTACTCTTACTTACCCCAACTTTATATCAACACTACTAGAACAACAGGGAGGAAATACTGGGAGGGAGGAGGGAGTATTGCATGTATGCATTGTTTTAACGTATATAATATGATCACATGTAGACACTCTTCCTATATCAGTTGGTTTACCTTACCATGCATACCTTCTGGAGGCTAAGCCCATTAGGGAGGATATTTGACCTTTGTAGCTTTTAGTTTGAACCTTACCACGAGTGTCCTCCGGAGGCTGAGCTAGTCCAACTATTGCTACTACTAGTATGATTATTACAAAGGGAAGATCTTATGCATATTCAGAACAACGGTCCAAGTTAGATCTTATTTGATTGGAAACGGTATAAGTTAGATCTTATTTGATCCTTTATATTTCCGATAGAGGATGACAGGGAAGAAGAAGAACTAACTTATTTCTAGTCACCCAGAACCTTAGGACTTACCGCATGCGCTGAGCCTAGACTATATACGAGATTTTCCAATTATTGGATTACGAGATATCTATTGGCCTAGGATTACTTGGAAATTTTCACATCCCGGAGCACTTTACATGATGAAACCATTCCTGATCAATCGACCACATGCTCGAATCGCTGGCACTTGAATGAGAGATAGCATATGACCTCCATTGCTATAGCATATGACCTCCATTTCTATTCATTATATGGCATCAGAGGATGAGGGTAGCTCAATAGACTGACTTAGACTGTTAAAGATACGTGCCTCGTACCACATGACCAAGAACCATTTATAGATACAGGTTGTTGGTCCTACATAACAGAACAAAATAGATTCACCGTGTCACCACACATAACATAATATATTCACTGTATCACCCGTAGATATTACAATTAGGTAGGGATCTTAATATTGTTGTTTAGAGAGACCTAATTCTTGTCTATTATAGTATGATAGATAGTATTTATACTTTTTGAGAAGTAAGGGGGCAAATTCCGAAGTGAGCTATTGGAAAGAAGAAGAGGAAAACTATTGCTAGGGGGTAAAGAAGCAGAGAGAGATTCCCCCTTATTATTATACAAACCGAAGGAGTTTATTAAATAATATAATGAATTGGTAGCTTATAATAGACTTGAATTGGTAACCTGAATTTGGAAACCAAAATAGCATCACCACTGCTCTAACCTTACTAATGCCTTCCCAGAAAAAGGCCTCCTCATCCTCACCGTCTATTATATGTCAAAAGAGAAAAAATAATTTTGTACTTATAAAAAGGGCTTCTCAAGGTCCATGGGCCAGTTCATTCGAACTGTTTCACTAACAAAGTTTTTGCAGTTGTTCACTAACACAAATGGTCAATTCTAGCCATAAAAGTGTCGAAGTTAGTTTGTAGTATGACTACTCAAAAGTATAGAAAGTATAGGAAGTATAGGAAGTTAGTTCATATACCTTCTCTTCACAAGCCAAGACCACCCAAGCCCATACAATATCTTGAGTCTGACTGTAGGGAATCAATCCAAAATCGTTGTTCTGATGATCCCATGACTGTGGTGGTATCTATCAATCTGAAATTCCTCAAGTAGGGTGAACCAGGTGGCTCCCTCCATGCAATAAGGGCATGTGTTTCAGTTGTTTGAATCTAGAAGCACTGAAGTTGCTTGGGTTGTGAGAAGATGGGAGTGTTGGTTGTAAAGAAAGCCTAATAAGAATATTCATAAATAAGATACGGCATAATTCAAATTTTCTTAATCTATAAAAGTATAAGTTTGTTAGAAGCCTGAGTGCACAAGAATGGGTAAGGGGGTCTATATGTAAGGTATGGGTCTGTCTGGCCTAAACGTTGTCCTACTATTTTTTTGTCTTAGCTTTCTTTTCACCACGTTTGGAAAAAAATAATTGTTATAAAGACGAGCCCCATATAATCCAAAAATTAGGGTGCTAAAGAATAAGAAACAACTGGTTCGTTTGGTTCTAAATAAATTCGTATGTGATAAATAATCTATCTTCAGTGGGTGGGTTCTAAATAAAGAAAATAAGAAGTTTTCTAAATAAGATACAGAAAAAAGTTGATTTGTAAAGAAGATCTCTCAATCCACTAAACGGATGGGTATGTCTATGCTTTCCCAGGTCTCCTTCCTCTCGACGCATTCGTTCCACGATAATAATCCAAGCAAGCTACCTTTCCTTGTCATGTCCCCACCCAAATAAATAGGGGTATGGTCCACACGACTCGATGGTTAATTCAAAGTGTCCAATTGACCCAAGTCAAAATGGCTTGATTTCCCCGAGTCAAAGTCCCTTCCCTTTGCAGGCAGAAAGGCATATAACTAAGTTGTCCTTCACCCATAACTTCCATGCATATGAATGACTAAATCAAAAGGTTATGAATAAGGAAGATCAAGTATAAGGTGATTCAAGAAGAAGCCTGAATGCACGAAATGGGAAAGGTTCTGTCACCAAGGGACTTATCGGGATGGATTCAACCTTGTCAAACTTTCAGATTATGGGGGGGATGTATGATCACCTCAACATAATCTTAACTTGAATTTGATATCCTCCAAAGGTCGGGGTTATAAAGAAGATCCCCATCTGAAACTGGCACTAGGTTTGGAGGGTGGGTTCAAAAGAATAGCAATTATTCAAAAGGTTTTGTTATCAAGAGCCCTACCGTAAAAAGGCACCCATAGTTGGTCGATCAACCCAAGCTTTAGGTTCATGGCATGGATAACTCAGGACTAAGGTTTTATTAACTAAAATAAAATGCTAGCAGGAGGTAATAAATAGCGATCAGGGAAACCAACTAATTTGCAACAGAGGGCTGCTAAAATATAGGGCGGATCTCGGACTTCGACTTCTAGCAATCAAAAGTTAGGATCGTAGAGAAAAATGAGGCTCCTAGAGTCAAGACTGTGTCCCTGACCCCACAAAACCAAATTTTTCTAGGTTTGGAAGCATTGAACCTAGCTGACCTAGCCTCCTCTTGACACGTTCAGTCAGCAATAATTCTCCTATACCTGTTCTAGCTTCAAGCCATAAGAATCCCAGCCAGCTACCTAGCAATTTCCCCATGCACATAAATAGGAATATGTTATGAACTCCCTCCCAAATGTGTAAATTGAAGTGGTTGAACCAACTCTAAATGGCTTTGTTCCCCCAATCCCCCAAGCAAGCATGATTCCTATATTTTATATATGTAATTACGCTATTTCAAAATTGATCAAATATGAGTAGCTGGTAAATTTACTATTGTGGCCTATAGTGAAAAGCTACACATCCATCCCTCCATCATCCATCTCCTTGTGGTCATCTATCATCAATCGAGAAGTCGTGTGATACCAATAATGATGTTGGCCTATTAAGCCTATTACCTGAGAGCTTATTTATAAGCTAACTAGTAAGATTCTTCCTTCAATTCAAAGTCATAGGTAAGGGATTTATCATCTTGACTTTCTCTATCCAATCTATTGATGTTCATGGCTGAAAGTAATGAGGACCAATGCCTAACCCTACTTTCAGGATCAATAATGTGGTGATCATAGAATTTTGGCAATTATAGAAAAAAGTGGGAAAGGTAAAGCCCGTTTTTCACTGATCCAAACCGCCCATTTCAGGCGATCCCTAAAGGTGTATATATCTATATCATTGGAACCGCTCTATTAATGTATAAAAGTTGGTGATATGAGCCAGCTGCGAAAGTCAATAGTCGACAACCGAAACTCTATCACTATTACTTATGAGCATATCAAACCTACTCTGCTATGGAAAAAGCATATCAACATTGTCCCCATAACTAATATTGGTCTTCATGTCCTTTATTCCTCACTCTAAATACAAGAATAAGGGTGAGGGCGAGCTTGTGAGAAGATAGAGGCAAGGAAAATAGCATTTTTAGTGCATAATTCTTGGGTCAGTGGGGAGCGATTATCCAAGAGTATGTCACCCATGGGGGCAAGGAGTTATCCAAATAGTAGCTTAGAGTTTTCAAGGGATGGGGCTTTTTCCTCCTTGGCTTGGTAGGGCCGAAAGTGCTGCCATTAGGATCTTGCCCAATTTCTCGTATGCTTGGTGGACTAAGGCGTGTTATTCCCTTTCTAGTCTCAAGCAGCACCAATTTGGCATATTTGGCAACAGTGGTTTTCTTCCTGTTGGCCAAGCTCTGGGCAGTCACTTCTTGGAGGTTTGTATCCCCAAAAAACATTTCCAAATTCTTCTCCAGTGGTAGCTAGGAACATAGGGCATTCCGACCTTTGCACCGAGTTACTTTTCTCCCGATTATTTGTCATTTGTTGGTGGCAGAAATACAATCCAAAATTGGAGCCCTTGTTGTTCTTTCATCACCAATATAAATCCGCTGAAAAACTACAAAAGAAGGTACCACAACATCGTTTGGCCGGACCAAGACGATAGTTATATCTAGCCCCATTCCTCCAAGTAATTGTAGCAAAAGTGAATGAATTTCAATTACTTAATCTACAAGATGAAGTTTTATGAGCCAGAAGTATGCTACTAACATGGTAAGTATGTAACCGGTTCAGACTCTCTTACAACACAAGTTGTGGGCTCCTTTTAAGTGAGCGAGATCGTCGTTGATCCAATTGATTCGCGTTTCATCTAGGATCAAAAAATCGCCTGAAGGTGAAGAAGAATTCCATACCACCTCCCTATCTGAGGAATACTTTCCTTTACCTTCCTGAATGTAGACCCCCAACTCACTTTTGGAGTAAGTCTTAGCACGTTGTTGTGCCAAGACTTAGGTGCGATCCCCTTAGCACCCCACCCATTATCTTTCCCTAGGTGTGTTGGTTGGATAGCCTACTACTACCGCCATATTGCCCATGAGGCATATCCTCGATGGAGCATGAAGATAGAGTTATACTGCTATATAGAGACCCGAGAGCAATGGAACCTGCCTCCATAGAGACGATGAGACCAGGGAGGTTCAACTACTGCATAGTTGTTTGCACTATAATATCAAGTGAGGTGAGTTAGGCCAATAATGAGTTAGTCATTGATGAGCCCTTGAGATATCCATACATTCCGGATACCTAACCAAGAGACGTAGCCATTTTAGCCAGACCTAGACACAGAATGTCAGAAGGAAGCCAATCATAAGTCTATGATACTCACATATATACGTTATACGTTAAATCACCTATCCCGATGGAGTGAGTTAGATGTGCACAGATACTTATCTTAGACAAGGCAGGAAAGCCTAGCATGGATGTCAAAACAGTGGTTGGCTGAAATGACACTTCCTTTTATCTACATCTCTTCATCAATAATAGATATATGATATCACATAGAGACATTCTTGCCCTCCTTATGTCTTTAGAGCCCTATGTCCTCTCCATGGAAAGTACAACATTTCACCTTCCTCCTTCTCACTAGGATAGGTCGTAGCTTAAGAGTAGAACTACTAGATAGAAAGTACTACTTCTCATTGATATACTATATTGCCACAAAGATGTTGATGTTCCTTATTTATTCCTCGTCCTGGGTGCCATGAAAAGAACTACCTGGCATCCTGCTACGCTCGGGCCCCTCTTATTACTATTTGATTAGGAAAGTGCATTTATCACCGATAAGAAGCATTGTATTGACACACTCCACAACATAATGACTTCCTGCCCTAAAGACCACTTTGGGACTTAAATGTCTGCTTGCTTGCTTTGCACTCGATCAACTAGTCTATCAATGCCAATCTCATATATGGATGCTCAAAGAATGGTTCCATCATTTCAACATCTTCAAGTGGAAAATTTAAGATTGGGAAAGTGGCGTTTGACAATGCTTTTGGTTCAAAGTGGTTGGAAACAATGAGCGTATGGATATGGTAAATTTAATACTGGTAAGGTGGCGTGTCAGCAGGCCCCACCTTTTCTCTATTCATCCTTGGCTCTACTTTTAAGGCTTCTATTTATTTTTCCTTGTTTCTCTTAGGTTAGGAATGGGCAGCATTCAAAGGCACATCTGCATGAAGGAATGGCACTAATATGTTGACCAGTTTCTGACATCTTTATGAACTGAGTAGCTTATTCGATTATGCTTGAGATATTTTTGAGTTACTTGCTTGAGGTGGTGGATTATGGAACAGTTGGCTCGACATACCTCTCATGTTATTATGTAATTACGCGAAAACATCTTTCTTAGTCATTTGCCTTTTATAGAGGAGGGAATAACAAAACAAAAAAGTGAGACGTTCAGTAAAATTCACAAGGTTACATAGCTATCTCAAGCCCTAAAATTTCCCTAATTTGTGCTATTGGGGCATGGAATAGAAGAAACTACGGGATTTACTTGGTGTGGAGGATAACCTTATCCACTCCAGACATACGCAATGCTTTAGCCGGTACACCAAACTGTATACCATGACTTGGTTTTTTTCGTCAATAACTGCATACCCTTATTATAATAGTAGGGGCTTGCCCTTAGGTCCAGGCCAGTCAACGACTTAATAGCGTGGTAGAGAAGATGAACGACATGTGACCCATTGTGACAGACATGGGAAAGCTTAGCATGGCGGGATGTTATGGATTTTACTACTAGAAGACCATATTCTGCTAATTAACCGATTTCAGCAATGGGTTCTTTATACCCAAGTAGATTGATTCATCCTACTTTGTAGCAAGAAGTTTATATTGCTCGACCAATGTTTGAAGGGAGAAGGGACAAGGTATCCCTCCATTGGAAATATGAGTGCCAACAATCGTGCTGAACAACTAAAAGAGTTGGTAGGAACAAAGTGCTCATTTATCTAGAAAATAATTTGAGTTCACCAGTCGAATGCCTATAAAGAGCCAGGTCTTGTTGTTCAGCTCTAAACCTCATATTAATCGGGGTGGTTGGCCGAGTCTCTTGTCTACGGATTCAAAAATGAACCATTATTTAGGACGAGTGCTAACACCTAAAATTTAGGATATTTGAGTCAACAGTGTTGGGGGGATATTCGAGTCCACCCCAACCCTAGTTATAAAGTGGAAGGGCTATCAGTCCAGTGCTTCTCAGATAGTTGGAAATCAGGGTACCCTTTTTCCCTATACAACAGTTACTACAAAATTGATCGGGTGGGCTTATAAAAAGAAAAATAAATACCCCCTTATATTCTAATTAGTGTTTTCAATTGATAGACGTTGAACCTATGATTGATGTGTATCTCACTGGATTATTCTATTCACCCTCAAGCAAATTGAGAAGGTCACTACAATGTTTCAATCGTATCTCCTCTCCTGGCATGCTTCAGGAAGGAAAAGGCTTCCAAAAAAGGAAGTAGTCTTATGTTTTGGGGCCTATATGTTACAAGTCGGATGTTATCTCCTCTCCCTCCTGATTAGGGTTAAGATTTACATTAAAGTGTTGGTCGAGTTTTTTCATTTATGTGATCATCGTTTTCCGCCCCAAGAGACTTGAGAGAAGAAACCCAATCTAAATACTTGAATGCTTGTGCCATTATCATGGGAATGGAGTGGTGTGGAAACGCTTAGGAGATATGTCACAATTATCTATATATATAAGATATTAATATATATATATATATAAATATATATATTATTATTATATATATAAATATATATATATAATAATATATATATAAGTAGATAGTAGATAGATAGATATCTATATATATAAGGGTGACAAATTTGATGGGGCCATCAGAGCTGTGATCAGAGCGATCCCACCGAGCTTTTATGTTGCTGATCGAAATAAAGGCTAAAATAATATTGGATTGAGATAGGAAAATCCCGGCACATTTTCATTTGTTTGTTTAAGAGATTGATTCGATCGAATGTCATTAGCTTTCATTCATTTTTTTAAGCGATCGATTCAAATGTTATTGGTTGGAATAATCCGTGCTAGGAACCTTGCATAAATATAGCCCCTAGCTATAGATTACTCTCTTTCCGTTGATCACTTCCTCTCCTAGGCTCTCTATCTCTCCTGGATCAATTTTTTATATAGTGGATCTTGCCTTGGATCGATTGGCCAACATTTATAGCCTTCCCTTGTATCGAATAGAAACTATTATACTGGGGAGGCATAATCCACACACCTCGCATGCCTTTTATGTCCATAGATTATATCCGGAGTGGAGTCGGACTTTGGGAAGTAGGCATGGCCCGGTTCGGTAGCTACTAAAGGCAGCTTAGGAGATCAAATTCGATCAATCCATTTCTCCCTCCATCCATGCAATCCGGGCATGTTTTGAAACATTTCCCCCACTACGCACCTCAGATCATTGGTAGACACACCATTGATGTACACCCCTCTGAACATTGACGTGAGAAAAATTGGCAGGAGATACCCAACAATAATAGACACCCAACAATCAAGCTTACGATCCTCCCTTCTTGGCTTAGGTGGCTCTAGTTCTGGCTCAATAGGCTATGGCTCCCACTACTCATATGGTTATTCATAAGGTCGCACATTTACCAAAGTGAGAAACCAAGGGACCTAAACACTAAGTGGGGATTGACCTGACTCCCTAAACGACAAGTGCAAGTGGGGGTTGGGTTCAGCGAACCAACAAAAGCAAGCAAGGGGTGGTACAATGATCAAAGATTCAAAGAGTAACTAAATGGTTTCATTTATGAGTAGCATAGTGGGTTGAGGGAATAGGGGGCCAGGTTCACAGAGGAAAATCTCCCATCCAGGTAAGGCCAGGTTAATAGAGAGGAATTTACCACCACTTAAAGGAAGGAAGGAAGCCCAGATTCAAGACAGTTCATAGGCGTGGATAAGGGCGAGGGAGGTCTATGCTCGAAACCTGTTGAGGGTAATGAAGTATATAAAGAAAACGAAAATCCAGGTCCTCTTAGGATCCATCAAGGAAATTGGGGATAATTTAATGTTCTTCGGCCTAGGTTTTGTGAATATCTGCCCAACCCTTCTGCAGTCTTAGGATATTCTCCAATACCTAGGAAATCTGGCGTTGGAAGGGTAGAGTATGGGACCCAAGGAGGTCTTAGTTTGGAATCTGGAGAATGTGCATTGACTACCATGCCCCATCAAGATAGATATCCTTTGCCAAGAATTGATGAATTTTTAGTTGCAACAAGCCAAATTCTTCACCAAGCTAGACCTCAAATTAAGTTAACATCAAGTGAGTATCAAAGCGAAAGACGTGTGGAAGAAAACATATAAAACAAGGCAAGGTTTGTATGAGTGGTTAGTAATGCTTTTCAGTTTATGCAATGCACCTTCCACTTTCATGATATTATGAGTGTTGTGTTACACCCTTTCATTGATTCATTTGTAATTGTATATCTATATGACATATTAATCTTCAGTAATATGTGGCAAGAGCACCTCACACATGTGACACAGGTACTAGAGAGCTTAAGGAAGAATCAAGTAATTGCCAATTTGCAAAAATGTGAGTTTGATAATACTTCCTTGAAATATATTGGACACGTGATTGGTGCATGAAAGATTAGAGTGGATCTGAAAAAGATTGCAATGATAACCCAATGGCCTATTACCACCCTCATAAGAGAGGTAGAGAGTGACATGGTAGAAGCTCAATACTTAAGGAACAAAGGCACCCATTGACACCAACCCCTCACCAAATAAGTCACTTAGGAAGTTCATTGTCAATTTATTCATAGTGGCAGTGCCATTACATGCCCTGAATGCCAAAGGAAATCATTTTCATTGGGGCAAAGCACAACAAAGGAAAATTGCAGACCTAAATCAAAATATTAGTGATGCTCTGGTCTTGGCCATGCGAAAGCTGTAGTGACCTTTTGAGCTAGAGGTAGATTCTAGTGGGTATGCATTAGGAGCAGTACTCATGCAAGGATGAAGTCTGGTGTGTTACCATTTAGAGCTATTCTATGTAGTGGTTATTGGCTACCCCATATATGACAAAGACCATTTTTTCCATTATACAAGCGGTAAAGAAATGGAAGCATTATCTCCTGGGAAGAGAGACCATCATACACAGAAACCATCAACCCCTTATGTACCTACAAAGCTAAGGCAAGAGGCATGAATAAAGCTAGCTCTCTAATCAAAGTATGACTCACCTACTAGCTCTCAATTAAAGTAAGAGTCATACGATGATCCATGCCACAAGTCATTCATTGATCCATTCATCCCTCGACCCATCCACAATTGTCTCTTTGTCTATCATGTCCCACCGATACCGGTTCGTGTATCTTGAAGTAATCCTGGACCCACTGCCACTGGTGTGTGGGGTTAGTTCAATAAAAGTATCAGTTCCTTAAACAATCTCTTTATTATTTGAGTATAGTGGGTTTGAACTCTTTCTTATTCAATGATGATTCTCTTCTCGGCCTATGGACTCATATATTTGGTGGTTTTGAGCTCCAAAAGGGCACTTATTGGTCAGTGTAAAGTCAAAAAGCTATTTTTGTTAGGGCATGTATTGTATCATTCAATATCATAAGTAATATAAGCGGTATGTTGTTGCCTTGCCTTGCCTTGCCTGTGAAACAAGTTCAAGTTTGTGTTCTTTCCCTTTCCTGGTTATTGTACCTTTGAAAGTGTGTCTGTTTGGGTTAAGTGTGATAGGTGTTGTAGTAAGTTCCCTTAGTTCTTGATGATAGGGTGAGTCATGGGTATTGGGTCTCGCGAGGTAAGGCGCTGAGGCATAGGTTGCTTTACAGTGGTTTTGGGGAATCCACAACCAATAAATACAAAAGTGATTGGGTGTGTATGTATCCAAGTAAAGATGACAATTTTGGCCAACACTGTTTCGTCCCACTATGCACCAATTCCTAATTGTGTTCCCCAACAATGATGAATAATTGTTTGTCCCCACTCACTCCACTAAGCAGCTAGTAATAAATTCAAGTAAGAAGCATGCATCCCAAAAGCTCTAAATTAAAGTAAGAGCATAAGAAGAACTAATGAACCTTCAGTCTCCTTCAAAGCATGCATATCTTTTATTTCACGATGCATTCTTTTGTTGGAAATTGAATTAGGATTTGAGAAAATAAGAATTAGGAGTCTCTTACTCCACACCGAGAAATGGTAAGCTCCTACAGTGAGAAATGGTATGTGATGCTTATATTACTCAGCAGGCTTCAACTTTTTATGTGATCACATCTCGATAGGTTTAGATGCAATGGTTGAGACTTGATTTTGATAGTAATTGAAACAAAACTCTAAGGTTTCATTATCTTTCATTATGGTATGAAGCTATACCCTACGCAAAGAAAAACCATCCTTAAAACATATTTTTCTCATTTCATTAGTCTCATTAGTGCTTTTATAAATAGACTTAGAGTAATCTATTACATCTTTATTAGTTTACAATTGGTTACTCATTTTGTCCTGTTTACATGGGACAAAAACTATAACCTTGCTTTAAAACATTGAATTTGCGTCTCCATCTATTTGAAATGTCAGATGAGCCATTCTTCCTTGCATTATCAATTCTAATCCAGTTACAGTATTATCCACCTAGCTCGGTAGCGAGGAAAATCCACTAGCGGTTATGAGCTCACCCCTACCACATGTCTTTATAGCATACCCGGAGAGCAGAGGAGCTTATTATACATACGAGTGACCAAAGGATTCGGGGATCTTTCTCCTTATACATCACATCACATAATACTTATACATATATTGTGGAAACACCATTCAATACATGCTAGAAGCCCTATTATCACATATATCACAATCACTTAGTTGCTAATCCAGGGTAGGTAAGAGCACGTATAGGGCAGAACAACACGGACGGGTTTCGATGGCGAGCAAGCATTTAGACTTATTACCTTTGCCTGAGCAGCCTAGTGCTCCTACCCTTATTACATTTCCATCGATACTAATTGACTTATATAGAGAAGATCATTCAGTCCCTCATACAAAATCTTGACCTAATACCTCATCCAAGGGGAAGTTAGAATTATGAACATTTCAATGAGCTAGATATTGTTCATACAATTCTCATCACTTTACCCCTTAGTTAATTGCTCCACCTCACCTTACCTATTAGTAGTTGTACTTACTTTTATGTCTCCCTTCTATTACAAAATTTACACCAAAAATAGGAATAGGAGCCTAGCATTCCTTCTCGATGTCCAATCACCTTGTGAGTTACTCTCCTCTTTTCGAGAGTACCCCACCTAGACTCTTATTATCATCAATAGAATAGATCATAAGGAATAAGCAATGCACTCTTCTATTGACATATGAACAATACAACTCCAAAGCACATTCAATAGTTCTTAACCCATTAACTGGTCAAGCTAACACATTCAAATGAGAGGGGATCAGAGTAACAACCGCTTTCTCTTTTATTA
>APFE031760389.1:233113-245608 GCA_000404065.3 Pinus taeda
GGTTTAGGTAATCCCAACAAGCATCAACTCGTCCAAGATCAAGTAGTATCACAGCCTTAGGATCACTACCTACAACTTGTATGAGTTACCTCACAATGATCCAACCTGAAACAATAATGTACATGGGGATAAGGAGACAACACCAAATGTACAGGTAGCTTTCAGGAAGGAGTCGACACCTATAATTGCATGAGGTGGGTGGTCCAATACCTATTATTGTATAAACTACTTCCTTTCTTCCTTACCTATGCATGCATTTGTATCGAGGTGTTTGGCTAACCAAGCTACCCAGCTAATGCATCCAACCAGGTACCACTCATATATGGGATCAAGGGGCTATTACCCAATAGTTGAACCAGGTATGGGGGATGGGGGTAGTTTTATTGCTCTTTTAGGCCATATATTGCAGCTAAAAGGCTATATTCAACATCTTGGCATCTTTACCCAAAAAAATGACTGACACCCTTTTAGGAATCCCACCACACACACCTTTTAGCTTACTCCCCATTAGGTGAGAAGTGACAATTTCAGTTGAAATTTTAATTTCCAGCTCAATATTATACCAGGACATCCCCTTGGGGTTATCATCTTTTTATGTTTCATGGGGGTTAGTTCTGCTCATTCAGGTACCCTGTGACAACACTAGAAGAGTGCATCCCTTGAGTTCACATGTTCAAAGGAGTTCCTAGAATTTCTCTCTTCGAACTTTACCCCGATATCCCTAATGACATTAGTTGGTTTGGGGAGTGGCTCTCATCCCCAGATCTTGCTAGTTGACCAAGCATATCCCTAATCAAATTAACCAGTTTGGGGAGCTAGCTATTAGAGCAGAGCTAAGTTCGGGCAACTATGAGAGCAAATAATGCCAACACCCAACTAGAATACCTGGACCTTTATCCAACACCTTTACTTAGATCTACTCGATCTACCTTATTATATGATTTATTTAACCTGATGAAATATTAATCTATTTTCTAGGTGGAGCATCGTAATGGGTGGAGTCAGTTTATTCTCGAGGTCGAAGGCCAAGTGTGTGCACCAACCATTAACCCATTCATTATCATGGTGCCCTTCCTCATTTTTCATTCGAGTTTAGGTATAAGTTCGTTGGTGTGCTACTTATTAATAATGGTTGACGATTTAGTGGGGTTTGGGTTTGGAGAAATTGATCTGGCCTGATTTTGGGCTCTGGTTTTGGGAGCTACCAAAGCTAAGTTCGAGGAATTTGGTAGCTCATGAATTAGGTCCCCCATATCTCCATTGGAGTTAGTTAGTTGGTTACCCCTCCTAATCTATATTTAATAAGACTTACTCAACAAACTTGGAGTTTTACTTATATTTACAAGTGGCATATGCTGAGATAGAATATATTATTGAATCCATTTATCTCAAGATCTATCTTTATATCTATGGATCTATCTATATATCAATCTATCTATCTATTTAGCAATCCAACCAATACCTGGCATATCTATTAATCAACGAGCATAAATCTTACCAAATTCAGTAAAGTAGACCAGAAATAGTTATTAATGGATGGTTAACAACACAACACAGGTTAAAGGCAAAGGAAACAGGTTCAAGAAACAAAGAAAGGATGGTCCTACCTTCCCATCGGGTGGGTGGATCCAACGACTGGCTGGGCTTATTGGGTTGGTTAGTAGGTCTAGCTCGTTACCAGGTCTAGATCACTTCCCTAATACCTTACCTATTACCTGCATCACTTACCTATTACTTAGCAATTGGAGGAGTGCAAAGCACATATTCAAAATTCATGCCATATATTCCCTAGAAAATGAACTTTTTGCACCCGAATCTATCATTACCCCACTTTCACCATATACATACCTTTGAACATACTTCAGCCATCTTATAGGCTCAGTTATCATCTCAGACTCATTCCTATTTCCAACCTCTGAACTCAGAATGGGAAGTATTAAGGGTTAGTTATGGGGAGAGTGAAGGGTTAGTTCCCAATAATCGAGTAAGCATAGTCCAGTTTGGATAGGAGAGGATTTGAGAGGAATGGTTTGGATAGGAGCGATAGTCCCAATGTTTAGGATTCGAGCATAGGGATAGGGCGGGGACAGGGCAGCAGCAGGGTTAGCAGGACAAGGAGAAGGCTCAGTAGGGTTAGGCACAACAAAGAGAGAGTGTAGCCTTATTGGTTAGTTCTTCCTAATCAAGGGTTAGACCGGGTTACTACTCAAGGGGTTAATAAGTATACCCTTCATTATGGGATGGCATTACTGGATGCAGGATGATCAGATCAGGATGGAATTATAAGTAAGCGGAAGTAGAGCAGGAGACTAGGAAGGACTATAAGGAGGAGGCTAGGAAGAAGAGTATTCCTCGCACATAGGTAGGCACCTCATAATATGAGCATATATGAGCATATGAATAAGGATGAAATATGAATAAGGAAGGACATTGTTCATGCACACGAATACCTACTTATATTATATACATCTTAGCTATTCATAACTACCCTACCTAAGTAACTTATTCATAACTGCCCTAATTAACTGATCTGGATCACTTACCCTATTATAGCAAGGGTAGGAGTCCTACCAGCTGACCAATTGAGTTAGGATTTGGAAGGAAGTATACCAGCCATTTCATTAACTGTACAATAAGCTCCAAAAAGCATAAATGAAAATTCATACCATCTAGGTCTTTCAAATTCACTTTCATATACTGGATGCCTAATCATACCACTTGAGACAGAGACATAACTTTTCACTTTAGGAATACACATTTCCAGAGAAGGTTTTCTTCGAGAATCCATTCTCATTTCAATGGAAATTCAGGAAGTTGCAAGTCCAGAAGTCTTAAGCATTATGGGAGTTGTTCAGGGGGAGTTCCCAATAAAAAAGCAAAGGGCCCACAACATTCAATTCGGGAGGGATCAAAGAGAAGAGGAGCAAGGTTAGTTACATAAACAAGGTTATTTACATATGTCATTAGTTGTGTATGCCTGATTAGGATTTAGAACCATGAGTACCCCCTCGCTGTCACTTTGAAGGTTTGAGGTCTGACCGAGTAGGGCCTATCTAAGCGCTGAGTAATAGGTCCTAACTAAAGTGCTTTTGATCTCCAAAATCAAAAGGGTTTCATGGTTAGTGTTTCCATTGAATTAAAAAGGAGAGTAGCATTGAGGTTGTAATTGAGGGACCATATCTTCAAAACAAAACTAACAGGGTCTGCTTCAAGGGTAAAAGAATAACTAGGTAAGCTGTCTCATATGGAGGTTAAGGTGTATCTCGTGGTGTCAAAGAAGGATCTCAAAATTGAAATAGTGGTCAAACTAGAATGTACTAAAAGGTGGTTGAGCATGTAGGTAAATAAACATACTCTTGGTTGGTTGGTTGGTTGGTTGGTTGCTTCGTTCCTAGGTTCTCTGGCCCGGCTTCAAATCAAAAACCTAAATGGTGTAAAACAAAAAAAAAGTAGGTAACATTATTTGGTAAGGCCTAATAGTAAGTGGGAGCTATTGAAAGGGCATGAGTAGAAGAGGTAGGTCTAAAGGGTAAAGTACTAGTAGGAGTAGGTATAATGGGCAGACTAACTAAAATAGGTGGATGGGGTACCAAGCAGCTAGCTCAAAAGGGTGAGAAAATTAGATTGACCTATGGTAAAACAAAAGGTAAGTGTAGGTATGATGTAAAGTGTTAAAGCTCTGAGGATGAGCAAAGGAGAAGGAGCTAATAAAATAGGATTCTCCTAAGAGAAAAGTGCTTTATTTAAAAGCATAGGTTGTCTAAAGAAATATAGCAGGTAGTGTATCCAATTGTATATGTAGGTAGAGGCTAAAAGCATCCCCTTTCTATATGGACTATTTGAAGTCAAGACTTTGGGGTTAGGGATGAAGGAGAGGGAGTTACAGTTGATAGGGATTTAGTTAGGTATGAGGGAGAGGGAGTCCCTAATGAGGGTGAAAAAGTTTCTCAATATGGTGAGCTAGAGGGAGTTTCTGTTCTTGTTCTTGTTGATACAGTTGATGGAGTGGTTGACCTTTCATGCGTGGAAGTTAATACAGTTACAGAAGATATGATTCCTTCATGTGTTCGAGATCCTATTGAATACCAGAATGGGTGTATCGAGTTGACACATAAGCAGTGGTAAAGGCATTTGACCAAGTGAAAGCTCCAAATGCAAATCGTCTAGTGTTAGATGTCTACGGATATAGAGAGGGAGGACCTGGTAGAGTGGTATCAGTTTGGCTACCATATGTAGATATAATTCCAACATGAGTTGTTTATGTTGGTTCTATAGCTTTTTAAGGTGTTCTTGGAGCAGATGGATACCTTGGTTAGTGAGAGTAAAATTGTAAAGAGGAAGATAAAGCAAGGCGAGCAGTTAAAGAAACATGAGGAGTTCTAGGAGGAGATGGAGACCTATAAGTTCAAGGAAACAAGTATTCACCTTATCGAGGGTCATAACAACACCCTAGGCACCATTCTTGACAGATTTCATATACCACTATAGGGGTTATTGGGCCTCATGTTCTCTACCCTCAACCCTGTAACTCTACCCGCAACCCTACACCCTTGACCTTATGCCTCACTTATCAATACGACACTAGGTATAGCAATTGGATCGATGGCATGAATCAACGAGAATGCTTAAGATGGCTCCTGTTGAGGATAGGATTTGATAATGTGACATACAGACACACTATGATTGTATTTACCGGAAGTGACGATAGTATTTGAATCGCAAGGCTGGTGATGCATTATGTTACTCAATGAAGTGACTCAATGAGGGAAGGAGTATTGGTATCGCGCGATGGGAGCACCTAGTTAGCTTTCGATAGCCGAGACTGGGGGAGAAGAAATAGAGGATCGTTGCTGCTAGACGAGACAAAGGAGACCTCATCAGAAGGAATATGTATAGATGGAGGCCAAGAATCGTTCAATTTAGTAGCACAGATAAGAGAATGAGTAGAACTTGTAGGGAGGAACAATTGAAGAGAGAAGAGGTTACCCCTAGGATGATGTTATTCATTGATCTTACTCAATGATGAAGGAAGGTGTGATAAGGGACCGAGGTGCAATGATGTTACTTGATACTAGGTGAGTACAACTACCACTCGATACCCGCATGATCTGATTGCTAACACTTGCCTTATGTTGAGCACTACCGTGATGCCTTTTATTGATACCGCTTGACCCCATGACTTGCCAATACGGCACACAATTCCTACATATTACATGCCCCACATCACATATCCATACACACCACACATTCAATTCCATACGCCCGCATATATGCTATCCATTCAGTTACATCCACATTTAGTACACATTCTAATTTTGATTATTGAGATTGAGAGACAGATTCTAGTTATAGGGATGAAGTTACGGATGACCCAGAGGCAGTCCCCTGAATTAGCATGATCCTGTTCCTGATTCTCGTGAGCTAGACCTAGTTTCTGTTGATCTTGATCTAGTTATGGAAGATGTAATTCCTTCATGCGTTCCAGATCCTATTGATTCAGAACCACCATCGACAATAGGGACCAACTTTGGGATTGATCCACAGAGGCGCTAGGTTAGGCGGGTAAGAGAGCTTTTATCCCTAGTTAATTAAATGGATTCGGTAGCTAGCCCTTCCAAGAGTGAGGTGAGGCTTATTTGTTCAATGTTTCATGCGTTCTCTCGATATGGCCCCTTAACCCATAGAAGAGTGTGCCAACACGATCGTACCACCAGGTGGAATACTAACATATCTAAAACTAAGGCATGTTTGGCTATGAGTATAATACTATAACATATCTGAAGATCCAGTTGGAATGTGTATCAACCAATGAAACAAAATCCAAAATTCATATCATCCAATTTCATTTCCAGGTGTTAAACCACCAATTTTATTGCCTCTAGCAACAGTAGCACCACTAACAACATCATCCCTAGGTAGTTAGCCATATTTTGAGATCGAGATCCATAGCTAGCAGCACTAAAGTAACCAAACCTATATGAATACCTAGGTAGAGTACTTCCATACCCACCGTTGAGTAGTTCTTGGCCCAGTAGCAGTAGTTTCAGATCTTCCAGCAGAAGTTGAGTCAGTCGAATCAGCCAAGAAGCAATCAAGTAAGCTTGGTTCTTTATTATCCCATCCATCCAAGGGTTGTCTCTTTCTTCTGTCCAGGCAGGTGTAGTTGGTTCAGGCCAGCGAGGGGTTTTCGAGGTTATTTCTTCAGGTTTCAAGTTCCTAAGGAGTATGGTCTTCAGGTTCATGGTTAGGGATGATGGGTGGAAAGTTGTCTTATTCGAGCGAAGCAGGCTAGGTTGTTTATTTCCACGCGACTCCCCTTAACTTAATACTATAGTAAAAAGCCATATCATCTATCTACCATCTCAAGGTTTTTTCCTTCTAAGGTTAACCCTATTATGGCTTAAAAACAATCTGATCCTGTCATTTTCCCATGTTAAATCCATGCACTAGCTAATCATTTTTCTTTAGATAGGAAATCCTCACAATCTCCATGTCCTTCAACATTATACCTTTGCAACCCTATAGCTCGTGCAAGGACAAGAGTAACTTACACCAGTAATTCCTTCCCTTCAATAAAAAAGAACTATCTCTAGTATGAACCACTTATCGACAAAACTAGAGCTAAAGACACATCTACAAATAGTCTTTACGCAGATAAATCATGCATGGCTCAGGATGCAATCCAATGTATGCTATCCGGTTTTCCCAATCATATCGGTAAAGAAAGAGGGGTATGTTTGTTGAAGTTGTTGGATGAAGGAAGAACTTTTCAAAGCTAGGGTTTATTTCATTTCATAGGGTTCTTTTATTAATCAATTGTATCTGGCCAGGTAAAGCCTGCCCCCCACCAATAGAAATAGTATATTTACCTACCTTAGCATTCCAAGCCAAAGCAAAGTGGTTTTTAAGGGATAACTCCATTCTCAAAGGTTAGGTGAAGAAGTAAGTAAAGGATGGAAAAATGTTGGTAGCATGCACGTAAGTAAAGGAAAGTATTCCAAGTTCTAAGTAAGCACCCACTCAAGCCCTTCGAATCATCTCCGAGGTATGCTAGCTGTGTATTGAATATAAGCAAGAGTGAAGTTAGTGAAAATGATCCAATACTGTTGGTAGCTGTTGCGCAGAAAGGTAATGGTAGATTCAAAAGATAATACAACTCTAAGTGACCACCCAAACAAGTGCGTAAGATCTCATAAGGAAGGCAATATTGACTAAATCCAAGCAATTCCAATCTTACCTCTGTAGGGAGTATTTCCTCTCCGTTATGGTCAAGTTATATTTTGATAGGTAGTAATTCATTTTATATAAAGAATCTATTAGAATAATTTTAGGGTTTTTTCATAATGTACATTATATTCACTTAACCTATAACTAGAAATTTTATTTAATGAAACATGGCCTTTTCAAACGCTTTCTACCGTGGACTTTAGCCCCATTCAATCGCTAATAAATATTTGAAACGTTAGGGTGTCCTCCAAATTGATTTCCCAATCCAATAACGCATAATATCATAAGTAATAATCGATGAAAGACTACTTCTTTCCTAGAGATCGGGCAAATTCGAACCAAAATAGATAAAACAAGCCAGCTTCTGTCTCTCGAACTCCAAGTTAGTTAGGGAAATAAAAACAATAGCTTTCATGTTCGGGGTTCCTAACCATTCGTACACCCACCAGCCAACATCCAGTGTATACATTCATTCTAACCATCCAGTGTGGGAAAGCTAGTAATTCATTCATTGCCTTCCCTCAAGTCTAATATTTCCTACCCTTAATCCTACTATTGTTATTTCTTACCATCATTTCAAGCCCTACCCTCAATACTACTACGGGTGGTAATCCATAGATTCTAATGCACAGTGAAACCCTTAATTTAGTGCACTAAAATGACCAGATATATTTCTTAGTGAGATGAACATCCCCTCCAGGAGTCGGGTTTGTAACCCAATAAACAACACCCAAAGAAATAGATATTTCTTATGTAGCCGATGACAAAATGGAAATGACGTAAGCTAGTTGTTATAATGCCAATAGGGTGGTGACATAACCTAGAACTACATTCATCATATGAATACTGTTAAATTCCAGCATATAGTGTGAGAAGTCGTTCCAACATATATTGGTATAAGTCATCGTTACAGCTTGTTTCACTTCAACTGTGTGAATGTTTGTTTCGGTCACTATATTACTGTTCTTTTCACTTTGTAACTATTTGTTTTAAGGTGTTCCTTTCACTGTGTTACTGATTGGGTTAAGGAACTGTGTTACTTTCACTTTATGACTGTTAGTCTGACTGTGTCACTTTTTTTTTGTGTTACTTTCACTGTATAACTAAGATAGAAACAATACTAATTTGATTTTTTCTTTGGAATATTGACGAATGAGGAAACTTGCCAAAGCCATCATTCATAAGCACATTTGCAGGAAGGCTTGCAAATAATGTTGTGGATGGCCATGCCATCCTTCACTATTCCAAGGCTACAAAGAAGATTTGGGAGGCTACACTGAAGAGGATGTTTGAGGCTACACTGAAGAGGAAGTATGAGGCTACACTCTATTCAAGGAGATCACGTGGTAAGGAATGGCACTCGAGTATTGACCATACAAATTGAACCTCTATCTAGCTCTCCAATCAACCCAAGGGAAGGACACTCTCTCTTTCCAACCAAGGGAAGGACACTACTCCAAATGATGCAATCATCTATAACTAACTATCTCTCTATCTAGCAGGAGAGAAACACTTATTGTCGTTGCTCAGGCAATGTAGTGGTCGTATAGAAAGAAGTTAGAAGTGAATGTAATCTCCAAGGACTTTCACCCTCCTATAACTACTGGGGTGAGGACCTTTTAAGCCTTTTGTCTATGCTTCAAGGAATGACAAAACAAACGAATTTATTTCCCATTCATTACCAATTGCAATGAAGAAGGACCGATACTACGAATTCAATCAAACATGCATGCCCAAGGACCATGCACTAGAATCCATCCCTATGCCCATCGTTAACCCTTCCCAATGATACACCTATCATAGCGAAGTAAAGAAGTCGTATAAAAGAAAGAGAGCCTATACCCTATCTCCATGTCCAAGAACCATACCATCGGAGCACATCTAATCGTAATTCTTACATACTAGAATATTTGTGCTATACACCAACCTCACGTCACTGATACCTAGCTCATTGAAACAAATAACAATAATCGATCTTAGCAGACACATTTAGGTTTAACCTTCCCCGGTGCTATTTGTATTCCTTGTAGGGCCCTATGGGTGCTGATATTATATTCTCTTTTCTATTGTCATAGGTCTTGTAGTGTAGTGATGAAAATCCCAATGATGATAACGCATAGATCGGAGGAACGCACCATGGGAACACATCCATTGGACGGGGTACATATAAATAAGGGGAACAGATCAGGGGAAGCACACATTAAATATCTAGCATCAAAGAAAGCTGGATGGACTACTTTTTCAACTGCATCAATTGATGCCAGAGGATCTAGTTTTTAAACTATTGAATCTACTCTTGCATATGGATCTGTTGCTTTTTGCGAAACTATATAAGGATTTGCAATTCAATCAGCATATGCCTTTATAGGGTAAACTAGGTATGTATCTGGGTGAGGTAGTGGTTCTTCAACTACAGGTGTTGTCTCCTCTCCTACTGCTTTTGACTCAGCCCTTGTTATTCTCAATTTCGATATGCTGGTCATGTTATTGGTAGCTAAGCTATTGGCTCTACTAATGACTATGTATCAACTGGCTTTGTTCACTTTGCAACCACAATTGGCTCTCGATCTGCCATTTATGTTGGTGAATCAATTGGATCCACTGCTCCTAGGACTAGATATTGATCTAGAAATAGAGCTACTGAATCAACAACAAGATCAACTATTACGAGTGCTATTGGCATATCAATTGGTTACTTCGCCACCTTCCCCAATTGGTAAACCACATATGGATTCGCTTGAATTGGGGTTGGTTCTTCAGCTTATGAATCAATGGGTTATGACACTCGAACTGTAGGATGTATCAATTGGATTTTGATACTAGCTATTGGCTCTACTGATGACTATGTATCAACTGGCTTTGTTCACTTTGAAACCACAATTGGCTCTCAATCTGCCATTTATGTTGGTGAATCAATTGGATCAACTGCTCCTAGGACTACATATCGATCTAGAAATGGAGCTACTGAATCAACAACAAGATAAACTGTTACGGGTGCTATTGGCATATCAATTGGTTACTTTGCCACCTTCCCCAATTGGTAAACCACATATGGATTCGCTTGGACTGGGGTTGGTTCTTCAGCTTATGAATCAATGGGTTATGACACTTGAACTGTAGGATGTGGGACTGCAACAGGCGAAGAATCAATTGGCTATCAAACTGCTGGAAGGGATGTTGTTGCTAGAGTAACAGGGATAGGGGTAGCATCTTCTAAGAAGAAGGAAACCAAAGAGGTAGCCCTAGTATCATATGCAAGGATAGCAATAGTAGGATGTGCAAAAACCTAGAACACCATGGGATGTCATAAAGTAGGAACAGGGGGAATATATCAAAAGCAAGAATAGGCTATGTTAAGATTTGAATCTACTAAATATACAGATGCTTCACCAACTACTTTTTCAACTGGATCAACAAGTGCTTTCGCTGGTCAAGAAGTAGATCCTATTGAGGAACCAGTGAAGGGATGCTAGTACCAATACTAGTGGGTATGTTGGCCTAAATGCTGGCTCTGTTGTTGTTGGTTAGTCAATGGGTTCCAGATCGACTACCAGTGCCTTTGATTCTGGGACAGGAAGAAATGTTGCAGGCTTTGCGACTGTATGGTGCTACTAAAATTGTGGCTTAAGCTAATTTTCACACTATCTCTATCTCTGATACTGGCTCTGCTGCTTTTTGATCTACTACTGGATCATTTGCTAGATCAAACTCAAAAACTGACATTGGTGTTGGTTCTTCAACAGATGCTTCCACCTTAACTATTGCCTCTATCCTTGCTTCTGATGCTACTAATGGTTGTGTTCGAATTGGTTGGTGTTGTTGGAATGTATTCTTTGAGGCATAGTAGTATAGCTGGAAGGCGTAGTATAGCTTGGCTTTATGACTATATTACTGGCTTTGTCTGTTTGGATTAGTTATATAGCTAGCTTTCCAGCTTTATATGCCTAGTTTCTGGCTTGGCTTATTAGTTACATGGCTTGACTGGCTAGTGACTCGCTGGCTACTAGGCTAGCTGGTTGTGGTGATGTTGTTGGCATTGCTGCTTGACCTAGAACTTAAGAGGTAAAGTCCTCACGTTCATAAATCAAAGTCATATAATAGAACAACCTTCCTTTCTTCTTCTTTCTCTTCTCGCTTATTCAACCTTCCTATTCCTTACAGGTATGATGAGATAGACGACCTGGCTGGAATTATGTGATCTCTTGCTTGTTGGCTTGTTATAGACATTTTTGGGCACTTCAACCCCAATCACAAATGTCCATAAACTGAGGGCTCTTAAGTCCCTAAAAGTGTTGCTTCACTACCTAAAGGAACAAGGTCAACTGATTACATCATCTTCCAGTAGTTCTCCACTGAAATCTGCTCATAAATGGTCAAAACTGGACCATACTGAAAGCTCAATGCAGAGGGTGTGATGCATATCACCTTCCCAATGTATAGGGTATGATGCATACTGTTTTTCTCCTTTGTAGGGTGCGATGGTCGGGAATGGAAAAATGGCAGGGACAAAAATGCGAGGTGGAAGATCATGGAATCTTCCGGAAGCTTCCCCTTTGACACTTGCCACTCCATTTTCGACTAGAGATGAGTAAGAGATCTTCATTCTCCAAGTGGAAGCATGAACTATCAGAGAGATGACACTAATCAAGATCCCAAAAGATGACTCATCTCTTTGTAATCATCTATATATGGATCCCTCATCACAGAGATCCAGGGGCTGGGATTTTGTAACTTATAGAGAAGTGTTGTTGGTATTCTGGTGTACATTAACAGTGTTGGGTGATTTTGCTTTGCTTGAGGTGAATAAGGTCTTCTTAGCTAGAGGATGATGTTGGGTCAGAGCTGCTCATGGTTGTAATCCTCTTGCTACTTTTTATCTGAATAAAGATATTCATGTTTCCTTCCATATTCTTGTGTATTTGTTTATATCTGCTTGTATATGGTTAATGCACATCTGATCCTGCATTATTTATGAATTTATATCCTATTTTCTTGCATAGTAGTATGTTGTTGTGATTCTACAGGTCCTTTTGAAGCTGAGCAGACAAAGAGCAAGTGGCAAAACTCTATCAAGAAGGAGAGGGAATTGAGCGCAAGACTCAGGTTGGCCCTCTTGGTTCTCCTCTCATCTATTTTCATAAAAGGAATCAATAGTAGACTTTGATTGTTTGTTTCTAAGATAGCCACCCATCTTAGTGGGAATAGCAGCATCCGTGTGGACACTATTCCCATATAACAAAATGGAAACTCTGCTGGGGAGCGACTAGA